>CAJNIZ010023669.1:0-42562 GCA_905231905.1 Symbiodinium pilosum | reverse complement strand
TTCTTTCTGTCTTTCTTTCGTTCGAGGGGCAAAGAACCAAGAGCCACTGAAAGCAAGAACTTGTAGGAAATCCCCAAGGAGCGAGCCAAACCAGGGTAGAGCCAAACCTTTGAAAAAAGAAAACATGGCCCATCATGAATTCCGAGGAAAAAAAGCATGCAGCCCTGCCTCTGCCAGTGCGATGTTGTCGGCACAAAGTTTGCTGAGCGACATCATCGGACCAGCCCTGGGAACTGCGTAGATTTTCAAACGTATGGCTACCCTGAGGGTTTAGTGTGTAAGGATTAACAACTCTGACGTCTCGGGGCACCTAAAAGGTACGTAGAGACTACACAGGATTTCTGTGCTCCCCAATCCGAGGAAATTCCTACTGTCACATGGGCATTGTGATGCATCCTTGTTCAGGATTTCGTTCTTATGATGCTGTGGCTATGCAGAGCTCAGGGTGTAGAGCTTGGCCGATGGAAATGACTGAAGACTGACTTTAACTGGGGCACGTGGATCCTCATATCCCACAGCCGGCGGCCTGAGGAGCATCATTCTACTGACTGCCTGCCCACAAGTTGATGTCAATATTCCTTCCGGAGTTTTCGAACACCCAAGCCACCAATGTCAAGTTGCATTGGACACTTGACAAGATTCTGCAGAGACCTCAATGGTAGCAGCCCGACACACATCACGTGATTTGGTGCCTCCCCGTGATCGATCTTCAGGTCAGCGCTTGCAAGAGCCCGAAACTTTTGGGCCAAACATGATTTAATAAGTCCTAGACGCCACGCACTCCTACTCCAAAGCCCCCAAACAGTAGCTGGGGTTCCAGCACCCCGGAGTCGACACCCAGAGCCTCACGGTGTCCAGATAAAGGTTTGGAGTTTGGGATGGAGAAGGCAGAGGCATGACGGAGCTCTCGGGGTTAATAAGGCGAAGCCCTTAAGGACTATGTGTTTTTTTACCTATTCTCAAGGCCGTGCTTGTAGTATAGGCCATTCCTGGTGATTCGAGTTCCCAAGCTTCATGGCTTGGAATCAAGGAGTAAAGTGTTAGGCCCTAAGCTGAGGGTAGCAACTTGGGCAGCTCGACGTTGGCAGGGAAGTGATCATGACAACCTCAGGCCTGCCTCAAAAGTCCACATGCGAATGCCTCAAAGTTCATGAAACCTCATGGAAGGCCAGTACAGCATGCTTCTTCATCACTCAAGAGAGCCTCATGGGAGTAGCTACCTGGAGCTACCTACCTGAAGCTGTCCTCAGCAAAGGAAACACTGCCAGTCCAGCGGCCCAAGGCCAGAAGTCCGCGGCCAACCCGAGATGAACACCAAAAACGAGAAGCTGCCAAACTCTTCACGGCAAGTAACCCCTACACACTGTGAGCAAGGGCTCAAATAAAGGACCTTGAATGCTCATGCCCTAGAAAAATTCTGCCAAGGGAACCTTGCACCCTAAATCCATAACCCCAGCATCCTTCATCCGACCCCGGCTACATACCCCACAAGTAGTTCCCATTTTATTCCCACCCTGAACCGATAGACCCCTAAAGGTCCAGAGCCTGAAAATCCAAAAACCTTTCAAACCCCAGCCCAAACACCCTAAAACACCAACCCCAAATTCGCAACCCAAATATTACCCTAAGCCCCGAACTCCAAGCTCCACAAGTCCAAACCTGAACCCCAAACCCTAAAACCCTAAAACCTCAAAACCCTAAAACCTCAACACCCTAAAACCCTAAAACCTAAAAACCCTAAAACCCCAAAACCCTAAACCCTAAAACCCTAAACCCCTAAAACCTCAAAACCCTTAAACCCCCCAAATCCCTAAAACCTTAAACCCCCCCCCAAACCCCAGACTCCCAAACCCCCCCCCCTCTCCCTTCAGCTCAGCTCAGACCTCGCCTCGGGAAGCTCCAGGGCCTGATCGTGCTCTGGGCCGAGGCGACGGAGTTGGCCTGCAAAACAGGATTTAAGGGGTTTAAGGGTTTAGGGTTTTAGGGTTTAGGGTTTAGGGTTTCCCAAAATTAGGGGTACCTTTTACCCCTATAATGGAGAATCAAATGTAAAAGAAAAAGGAAAATGAAATGGAAATGGGGGTTTCCCGAAAGTAGGGGTACCTTTTTGGGGTCCCCATAATAAGGATTGTGGTACATTGGGGTCTTTATTGGGGTTTAGGGAAACAAGGATTCAAGGGCTAAAGGATTTATGGCTTATGGTCCCGGGTGGAAGGGTTTAGGGTTTAAGGGTTTAGAGTTCTGGGCTTAGGCTTTAAGGGTTTGGTTTTCAGGGTTTTGGGTTTAAGGGTTTTGGGTTTGGGGCTGAGGGTTGGATTTAGGAGGGTTGGAACCAAAGGTTGAGGGTTCGGGGGCTTTGGGAGTTTCGCGTTCTAGGAATTGAGTGTGTTGGGTTGAGAGTCAAGGCCTCATGTGCTGGGCTGTCTTGAATGGAGGGAAGGCCTTCCAAGCAACGCAAGTTTTTTGAACATGGCTCCTGCCAGAATCATCAAGAACGGAATGAGAACAAATTTGCAAAGCTGAAGTGGATGCTGAGGAAGGACATGGCAGGATAAAGAGTGTGTGGTCCTGGAGTGTTCAATACTCATTTACACGTGTCTTCCGCTTAAGACAGCACATCATGCGCTGACTCACGTCTGTCCATGAGGTCCTGGGCGGCAGGCGAATGCATCCCACACGACCGATGCCCTTGCTTCTTGGAAACTTCGGAAACCAGCCTTGGAGTTTGTTTAGGTGACGAGCTATAAACACAAACACACTTGGAACTAGTCATCGTAGCCACGCCTCCCAAGCACGAATTCAACTCTTGGCAGCAATGCTTGGACATTGCCCGCAAAGCCAATTACTACCCGCCCATGCTGAGCCTGGATAAGAACTCCGAAGCCATGGGCCATGAGCCCCAAAGCACTACACTCTGAACGGCCCCGAAAGTCCATGTAAGTCTGAATTTGTTCAACATGGCCTGTGAGACAAGCCAAGAAGTCTTCCGAAGCCTTACAAAGGGCAGGGGCACGAATCACAGCCTGTAGGAAGTAGGGATGGCTTCTCGTTTAAGGTTCCATGTGCGGAACACGGTCATCCAGTTAAGCCAATTCCCTGGAAATGTCACCGTCAGTGTTGACGCAACGTGTTACTGCAGTGTGCGCTGTTGATTGAGTTTTGAAGCTTCCATGCAGCGTGCTGGCTCTTCGGTGCTCAGGAATCAGGTTCTTTCTGCGCACACAAAAACATCCCAAGTGCTCTGCATTGGCTATGCCCATCCCTGGCAGGCAGCATCCACCACACTCCGAGATGGAGCCTGTGATTACCGGGCCACCTGCCCTGCAGGACACCCCGTGCTGGTTCATACAGACATCAACCCATTACCGAAAATCAACAATCTCATTCAAGCCTTCCTGTGAGCAGCTTTGCTGCAAAGATTCATTTGCTTTGTCGCCTAAGCAGCCTTCTTAAGACCAAACTGTTCTTAACATCAACCACAACTTAAACCCAAACCCTCGTGAGTGCCTGGCGTCCGCATGAGGGCGGGGCATCGGAAACTCTGGCACCTCGTCTGCCATTCCTGGAAAGCCCCAGGCGTCAACCAGTGCCGCGGGTATTGTCAACAGTATGACCTTTCTGTCTGACTGAATGACTGAAGAATACCATGCTCGCAAAAACACTGTAAGTCAAGAACCCCCCCTAATCACTACAACTGCAGCCCTCCTTCTGACCCACCACGCAGCACAAGGCGGGACGTGGAGCCGCCTCCCACCTGGAAAAAAGGGGACCGTCGCCAACACTCCTAATTTTGAAATTGCATGCTTACGGTTCAGTTTGATTTTCTGGGACTGGTGGCGACAGTGCTGATGGCCAAAACATCCAACTAGCAGGCTTTGGAAAACTAATCGTGGTTTGCAAAGGTTCACACCTAGTAATTACTCTCAGACTTGTACAAAGATCGGTTCACGACTATTATCCTGGCTGCTGCATCTCAGAATGTCAGGGGGCCCTCTTGGTACTCCAAGAGGTACCGGCAATTGTAATAGGCCTTGATTACCAGGGAAAAAACTTTTGCATCTCTGCTTCCTCTACGCAAGCACAGCCAAGTTCGGTACAGCAGGAACCGGCAAGAGCGCGTTGGTAACAGTGCCGCAGTACGGACCTCGTTGCCAACATCCGAGCATTCTGTGACAGTTTCTTGGTGATAGAGACTAGCAGCGCACAGACCTCTAAGGGATATGGGGGAATCCTGCAGAAACGGGTAACTCGCTGCCTGCATCCGTATGGCTGCGACTTGACTACCTGCTCCACTGAGCTCAAGTCAGCACTCACCCCGAGCAGCTGAAGGTGACATCACATGATGTCTGAGGACAGATTTCGAAGTAGGCTCTTCAGCGTAGGGTGTTCAAAGGTGAAGCTCAAGTGAACAGCTTTGACATCACAGCAATTCCCTGCGAAGCTCAATAGCAGAAGAAGTTAATGGAGGATTGCAGGAAGTGCTCATACACTTGAGGACCCTCTTTCTACAACACGCCAAGTTACACAAATTCTTGGCAGCACCGCAAAGGAGTGCCAAGAAGTCGCCACAACTTCAGGACCCCCAGGAAAAGCTCATGCCAAGGCTGGCGCAAGAGGTTCGCTCACCTGCGCACATGATGGCAGGCACTTCTCCGGGACTAACCTGAAACATTGGAATGAAGAATCGGGGTGGGTGATCCTGTCAGCAGCAATCTATGGCAACAATTCTGCTGGCTCCCGAGTCAGGGTTTAGCGGTGTGAATATTCAAAGTGACGGCATTTACGAACGATGTTTTCCAACAAAACTTTCGCAGCCACAATAACTGCATGAAGACCATAACCACAGGCTACAGTATCAGTCATGCTTTACAAGGGTTTCGAAGCCACGGCGCCGAAGCTGCTGATGCTTATAGGTGCTGAGAAGGTATGAACCTTTGCCCCAAGCCCTCAACTGTGAACAGGGTTTGGGCTGACACTGAAGCCTCATGTCGAAAAGTCGCTGAGCCAAGTCTAGCCTGTGAACATGCCTGATCGTATGTAGGCTTCAGATTCTTCAGATGGTAGGTTCCATGAATGAAAGGCTGCAAGAAGTGCTCTGAAATCTTGGGGAATCCCCTGCCCCTCCTGATGATTCCGGATGATTTCAGGAGATAACTTTACAATCGCGCTTGGGGCCGGCCTGCAGTGCCTCCGGTGCGCTGGCCAGGGCGAAAGCTTCGCCAGCAGGAGAAATGCCTAGGAACAAGGAAGCTCAAGCCCCAGACCTCTCCGCATCACATCCAGCACTCCCCTGTCTGTTCAAATAAGATCCGGGAATACGTAGCGTGAGGGAGGCGCGGGTTTTGTGTGCTCAGGGCATGATCTGAAAACGCTAAAGCTCTAATTACAGACTGTCGAGCTTCGAATCCTGAATTCTCACCAGGCTAGCTGCTAGCAACCTAGATTCCTCTAGTTCTTAGGGAACTCAGAGCTCGATGTGCAGATCGAAGTTTGGGACCAGTACTTGCCCTCCGCACGTGTCACAGTGAGCCCTTCTCAACATCGGAGGTTCCGCGGGAACATCCACCGACGACAACGGGTTTCCATAACGCGCCCCATGTGATTCTGACCTGCCTTGCAAACTCAATACCTCACAGTCACCGTCGCCGAAACTCCTAACAACATCCCTTGCAAGTCGGAAAGTGCCCGGCATGCGATGCGAGCATGCACGGGCCAACACCTGGCAATGAGCGGTGTTGGGGCGCAGGGGGTTGGGTTCACACTTTTGTGCGGGAAATAGGATTGGTTTCTTCATCACAGGGCACATAGGAACTTGGGTTGTATCATCAACCCCTGAACAAAACATCTTGCCACCTGCACATCAGAAGCTGAAAAGCGCAAAACCTGTGATATGCTCCTCAACATCCCCAATAGTCCCGCACATATCGGTGGTTTCACTGGAGGGTTGGTGTAAGATGTCAGATACTCCATCTGGACCACCATTGGCATGGTTGGGCCTGACTTTCCCTAGTGGCAATACTTCGCGTGTCTGATGTGGCGCAGGGCTTCTTGCATCTAGGGGGCGACCAATGGGGAATGAAAGAATGATTCCAGAATGTTCTAGTTGTTCCTATCCCTTATAGCGCTCCCTATATCGCATTGCTACCTTTCCAGCGAAGCACCAGTAAGTAAAAACATGTCAGTGCGGCTAGCCCATCTGGCGCCTGGGGTTCGTAGCACCGAGGCCTCTCGCAGGACAGCGAGCACAGTGCGGACGTGATATGGACCCTCCCGAACCGAACATGGACTCCATATAGCTCCATTTAAACGGACAGTTGTCTACAAGAGACAACTTTTCAGATTCCTTGTTGGCCTGGGGCTTTATAGCTGGCCATTAAGCCTCAAGAACATACAACAAGAATAGAAGATCACAGACTGTACGCTCAGAGGCGAAAGGCCAAGCGGAATCATACTCCGCTGGCCACCCTCACCATAGTCTGTCATGACCATCTCTTCCTTCCCATGAACAACAAGATCATGATGACAAGTTCGTCCTAAGTTCTTGCAAGATTCCTGGGACATCCCTAAAGACATTCCATAATAATCTTGCACACATACTCCACAAGATATTCCCCTGCGCAATCCCATGCGAGCCATATCTCCGGGACTCCCGAAACAGGCGGGCAGAATCCCCGACATGCTCCCCGAAATGCTAAAGCTCGGAGTTTAGAGTTCAGGGCTCCATTCAGGCTTAGGGCTTAGGGTTCAGGTTGCTGCCTGCACCTGGGAGCGCCTGCGATGGGCGTTTTGGGTCGCTGCAGCAAGACTGCTTGCTCAGTTGGAACCTCAGTCCCAGGGTTGAGGGTTGGATGGAGGGGATCGAAGACCCAGCTCTGAGAAGCTGCATGGTCTCTTTAAGTTTGGGGGAAGCCAGGGCGATGTTTGACGCTGCCAAAGCAGTGGGTTGCAGGTGTTCGTCCCATGTTGTGTAAAATGTGGTCCTGCATGTGTGTTGCTACATAGACTTGAAGATGCCGGCATAAGCATGGACAAGAGAAGCGTTGTTCCACTCCCACTTGCATGCAAGATGTGCTGAAGGCTGTTGACCGGCACAACATGACAAGAAAAATGAATCTTTGCAACACATTCGCATGCCACCATGACATCCCAGCAAAACCCTGAACCCTCCAGCCCCAACCATGAAACCGGAAAGGTGTCGACCAGAGCGATGAACAATCGAAACACAAAAAAACAAGAATAGCACGAGGGCCGCGCTCTGCACCTGGGCCTGAGATGACATTGGCATGTGTTGCTGTCATCGTTTTCCACATGTTCCACTCCCTCCTTCCAATCTCCCAAGTTCCTGCCTCTAGTGTCTAGGTTGCTGATTGAGAGGTTTAGGAGTTAGCTTTGAGGTATTGAATTTTGAGGAAGCCCCAGGCGCTAACAATTAAGAGTTGCATGGTTCTTGGCACGTCTTGCAAAGGCAAGAGGATGAAATCTGATCTGCGTTCATATTCCAAATCAAGCTCATCTGGAACCTGACAGGTTGACTAACGAGGGTGCGCCTGGGCGCACAGGCATAGTAACGGCACATCAGCTTTGCTGTATTGCAGTCAGACGGACTGTACCTCAGCTAGCTTGCCAAGCTCGCCATAATGCTGAGCCTCTTAGACACCATTTCTCCCATGTGCTCTTCAACAACTGATGCTTGCACATGCGGCTATCAATCATGCTAGCCTTCCCAAACTAAGCTGGTATCAAAATCTAAGTTTCCCGCTGCAACTGAATAGCTACATTACTGCTGTCGCAAATGTGCCCCACATGACCCAGCATTTTGCAAAAGACTATGAGATCTCTGAATGCAGGACTAAGCGCCAAGGACAAAACGTGGCATCCCAAAAAAAAGAGATAGCCCTGACAGAAGTCAATACCTATAGAATCGGCGAGCGCTTTGAAGATTGCAACTTGATCCGTAAATGCATGCACCCAGCGATGTCACCAACCAGTCCAAGCATCAGGTCGCAAAAGCCTCACCATCACCACCACATTCCTCACCCTCTGCAACCTCCGCCCTGAACTCTATGCAATCCCAACCTTGGATCAGCATCGCCCGTGTCTCATGATTTACCTAGCTCGATTGTCCTCCTCGACCCTTCAACCAGCATTCCAGGATTCATCAGAAGCAAAACCGTCGAGCGGATTGAGGGGAAGGATTTTTTCCCTCCTTTTAACACAGGCCGCTACGACAGACCATGACAGACAAGACTGTGTAGATACAACAACGGATAACACTCGACAGCCAGGCTGAACTCCGAACGCCAACCACTTCCATGTGCTTTTCCGTGTGGCTTTCCATTCCTTACGAGCAACCAGTAGATCCACAACCCCAAAATGACCCCAAACCACGGCAACAGACCTTTACATACCCATTTATCCTCCCTACATACCACTTCACAACCCCTGAACCCCCCGAGATTTACCCCATCATAGAACCCCTTGAACCGCCCCAAATAGCTGCCCCACAGCTTGTCTGAGCATCCCCGCACCGAGGAGGCCGAGGCTGGGCGTAGGAAGCAGATGAGCCCAAGAGGATTCTCGGAGTCCTCGCCCTCCTTCCAATAAAAAGAAGGATGCATGTGCCAATACTTAAATGGGACGTAGGTTTGTTTGTTTACTGGGGTTTGGGGGATTTGAAGGCAGTTAAAATTCGAGGGGGACTTGAAGGCAGTTAAAGTCTTGGGATCGATGGCTCGCATTGATGGCCCAAGCATTCAAAAAAGCATTCAAAATTCAAGGTTCAGGGGTTTTTGTTTTGGGGTGAGCTCTCAAAGTCTGCAACCGCGCTCCAAGTCATGGCTGGCCCCTAAGAATACACAACGTTCCGCCCTAATGATACTGACAAGCCTCCTGGGAGATGGAAATTTCTGTTCGAGGAAGTCTTCATCGCCAGCGGCCCCAGTAGCCTCAGAACCCATGCCTCTCAAACTGAGCCTTGCTCGGAAGTCGAAGAGATACCTAATTTGAATTGAACGTCCTTCCAGTTCATCTGAATATAAATGCCCTTCAACAAACGGAGCTCGTTGAACTTCCTACCCCGAATTCGAATTCACAGAAGAGAAGTGCAGGATATCCCGAATATTCCTGACAGTGGCCTGCTCTAATTACCTCAGATTCCCCAATTCACATCAAGGTTGTCTTCATTGGCCCTCTTGGAGACTAGTCTTCTTCCAGGATTTTGGATTTTCTGGGAAAGGGTTGGGCTTTTAGCAGGGTTGTTTATGGGAACTAGCCCTCTGCAAATGTCCGTCGTCCTGGTGCGACATGCAAACGACGCACTCCGCGGGCGACATCTGTTCAAGGCAGCGAGCTCGAAGCCCCAAACCGGACCCATCAACTACTTAACCGAAACTCACCCGCTTCAATCTCTTACACGTGCTCCGGCAACCGGTGAACAAGGACTGAGAAACGGGTCAAGCGGAACACGCATCAGAACGCAAAATCCCTGATGATAACGGTCATCACTATCCTGATGATCATCCTCCCAGAAAAGACGCGTAACTCCTGTTTCACCCTACAAACGCCCATGAGACGTGGTCCTGGAATGAGCATCCTACAGTCCGGGGCCATACATTCACAGGAACCCAAAAAGAGGACCAATCTACAACAGCCCTTTCAGCCCCTGTTGGTACATTTTTGCTTCCAGAAATTCAGTGGCCCCAACAAAGATTCTGATCTGATGTAGCCCTCATTCTGTGGATCCCAAAAACTGACCCCGACCCCCAATTCTTGGGAACTCCAATGCCAATAAACCTCAATGTCATCCCAGTTTCCATTTCATTCCCCATATTCTTTTCCATTCAGTTCACCCTTCCTGGACTAAACTCCTAGAACCCCTCTATGTGATCTGCAAACAACCTATATTCTGCCTACATAACCCCACATATTCTCCACACAACCCCAAAACATCCCTAGATGATCCCTATAAAGTCTGCATATAGTCACTGTATGACCCCTACAGAATCCCTAGCCTCCCGATATAATGCCTTAAACCCTGAACCCTAATCCCTAAATCCCTAACCCCGAAACCCTAGACCCTAAACTCTATGAAATCCACGACTAGCTGGCCCCTGCCTCGATGTTGTCAGTCTCCTGGGTGGGATCTGAAGCCTCGCACCAAGCTTCAGCTTCAGCAATGAATAGGCCCTCAATGGAATATAGGGGTAATAATATGGGGTCATAAAGGGGCTCAATGGAATTTAGGGGTAATAATATGGGGTCATAAAGGGGCTCAATGGAATGTAGGGGCAACAATATGGGGTTGTAGAGGGGCTCAATGGAATGCAGCGGTATAATATGGGGCTATATAGGGCTCAATGGAAGAGAAAGTGGAAACTACTATTGAGGGTTTAGTTTAGAGTTTTGGCTGGTACTGCCCCCACCCTGTAACAGTCTATATTAGGGGTCATGTTTTGGGCTATATATATATAACTATGGTTGAAGTATTCAGGTGTTACAGACTGGAGGCAGCACTCAAATCTATATGGGAGTACATAAAACGTATACAGGGGTGACATAGGGAGCTTCTAGGGAGTGATTTTCCAGGGAGTATACATACATATATATATATATACACGGAATCATTGGGGTATATAGGGCTTATGCAAATGGCTTAGAGGTGAACACCTAAGGGTGTGGATCCCAGCTGCTGAGGGCCCTTTAGTCGGAATACACTCAGTACACTAGAACAAAGGTTATGGGGACCCAAAAAATGTAATGTGCAGCTGCCCAGCTACTCAGGGATTTCCAAGCTTGTCAAACATACAAGTGAGTGCAAGATGGGCTGAGTCAGTACGTCAAAAAATTCTCGTCTCAAGCATTTCATCATGCACCCCAGACCCCGAAGTCAGAATCCTTACCCACAAGCTTCAAACTGTAAATCCCTGAGCCCTCGAAATCCCTCCTGCTGCGCCCTGAACTCAACACTCAACTGTCGACCCTTTGTTCCGCTTGAGGGCTGGGACCTCCGGTGTCTTGCTGTCAACCTCCAGGTATTGGCGACCAGCCTGAGCGCTCAGGGGTTCTGGAAACATAAGAAAATTAACATATTGCTTATTGGTGGATGAGGAAAACGACGAAAGCGCTGTCTGACATGAGATGCTCGGCTTCCAGCTCCCTCAATGAACGCGGCCTGCCGCTTCCGCAAGTTCTCCAGCCTTGGGATTTGCCGCAAGGTTTCCAAACAGTGGGAGCAGGCGTTGAAGTGCTTTTCTAGGGCCGAGAGCTTTAAGTTTAAGTTGTGGATTTAGGGCAATCTGCGGGTTCCAGGTTGCAGGAACACAGGGTTCTTCAGGAAGCTTGTATGTTGCAGGGATTCACCTTAAGCCTTAAGCGCCACGAAGACTTTAGATGGTTCAGGACCCGGGAACCTTCGCGGCATCATTTTTGGATCCAATCGGCATTGGTGTTTAGGGCCAGGACTGCCGCGAGGCAACTAGAATCCTGGCAAGGAGGCCCGCACATGTCTTGTGAGAGAACTCGGCTTAAAATGCTTCTACTTCTGCAAGACTCAGACTTGTGCGCATCAGGGTTGAAGAATGATGGCCATCAATGCGAAGATCAAGATAATGTGAGCCTCGACTCCTCCTCTAGTAGATGGCGTACGGGAAATACAGAGAACCAGGGCTCGAAAAGTTCAAGCTGCTTGTTTATTTAAGGTTGATTTAGTGCGATTGGGCGGCCTTTGGGTAAGCCCTCCAGACAAAACCAGATGGGTTCCCCAGCATGCGCTGCTGCCGTTCCTGAGCAGCTTTCCGCCGCTTTGCCTTGCGATCCTCCTGCCAAGGAAGCATAGGAATCACGCAGGTGCCAAAATAATCACCAGCATAGGCTTTAGGGTTTTGGGTCAAGGCTTTGGGCTGAGGGGTTGGGTTTTTGGTGCTTCAGGTCTCGTAAACTTTAGACAAGGCCGATGGTGGGTGCAACTGATTATGGTAGGACATTCGCACATATTTCTGAAGCAGTACCTCAATACACGTATATAGAAGCGTATGGAGCTGAAAGGTGCAGGCTTGAGAGTGATGCAGTTTTTTCTTTAAGGATTGGCAAGGGATGACAGGAGGAATGTGTAGGGAGTACCTGGGATTCTGCACAGACTCATAAGCAGGATCTGCGGGTAGGGTTCTCTCAAGCAGAGGTTCACATTCAAGGGCTCGGCGGCTCAAAAAACCCATGCCCATGCACTTGGACAGCCAGGGCTGAAACAGGCTGAAAACGTGAACCCTTTGCGTGGGCCGCCAATAAGGAATCCGTTTCTTGCCCAGTATCCATCGGGTGAAGTGCTACAAGTTGCCTAGAAGCCCAAACAGGGGCTTGTACGTCAGACGCGGAAAGGCAGACACAGGAACTCGGAAACCATGAACCCCTACAACCCTGCGGCCTCGAGATGCTTAGTCTGAAGCACCTAAACCCAATATGTTCATCAAAGCCCGGAAGAATTCTGAATCCACATCGCGAAACCTCGTCGCAGGGTCGGCTCGGGCTCTCCACCTCCATCTGTGCGGAGCCTTAGGCTTCTGACCCCTTCTCGCGTCTTCTGGACTCCATTGCGTAACCAGCACCAAATAGGGTCCCTTCAGAATACCGCAGTGCCCTCAGACCCTTTGCCTTCATGTTCAATCAAGAACATCGAGCTTCCCTCAAAAGAGCTGCCCAAAAAAACTGAGCTTCGCACCTGATGCCTTCAGGAGGGGCACTCGTAGGGCTGGTGTTCTCTAGTGGTGTAGAGGTTGAGGCGTCAAGCTATTTGAGAGTTCTTGTCATTTTGCCCTCAAAGCACTCAGCTCCATTTACAACAAGGCACCCAAGCGTGTCGAAAGCTCTGATAACACTCCTGTTGGTGGCAGCGAGTACGTATGCTTCGTGTGACATTGCTGGCCAAAAACATGGAAGCTATAATACAATCAGTACCATACCACGAAATTGATACAATATGCACCACACAACACAGTTAGCAGTTCTTCAATGGGGCTTCCAGGCGGCTCCGGCGCAATAGACTCTGGGAAGGACAAGAACGTTTTAGGATTTTAGGGCTCGGGGTTCAAACCCAGTCTCCATTTGATTTCCGATGTTCTGTTCCATCTGATTCTTCCTTATTAGCATAATATTGGCGATTGGGCTTTTGGGATTCAGGTACAGGTCCGGTGTAGGTTTTGCCCCATGGCCTGGAGCACGGGTTACAGAGTATCCACGGCCTGAGGAAAGACTTCCTAAACCTTACGCGTCGTGTGCTAACCTAACTACTGTTACAAAACGGGTTGCTGGCGTGCGGAGGCTACTTGCGAAGTCTCGGCTGTTCCACGGACGTTCTGCAAGACTAAAGACTATTGCTTGCAGGGTCGGGGCAGGTCAAACAAACACGACCTAGGCCACCTGATTTGCGGATAATGACACCATTAATGTGAAAGGTGAACCATCCAAGCACGACGATGACCGCATTGCTCATCACCTACGCTGACAGTAGGCAACCTAGCAAGGACCTCACAGTCCGTCAGTCAATAGTCTCAATGCTCGAGGGCCGATGACCATCTAAATTTGCTAACCGATCTCCAGCTTACATATTTGACAAGCGGGCTCACGACAACCAACATTGCTATTGCGATGCAGGCGAACTGAAGCCCATGCGGCTGCAGGCCTGCGCATTCCGCAGTCGCTGCTGATACTGCATGAAACGCTGCCGCAGGCTCTGCCTCAGGTGCTTGTCTTGGATCCTGAAATCGCAGTTCACGATGTGCAGTTGCAGTAAAGTTTGGGCTGGTAGATAGAGGCGTAAGGCTTGCCTGGACAGATCGTTTCACATCATATCCCCTTGCTCTCTTACCGAGCTAGACCTCAAGTTTAGCAGAAGCTCTTGTACTGGAATATACCCAAGTGACATTAGTTTGGGGTGAAGTAGCTTGGGGTCAGCGGCTGAGATCCAGGGTCTACTACTTGCGTTGGACTCAAGAATTACAGCTCGGGGCTGAAGATGGAACATTTCACAGTTGGGATCCCTAGGCAAAAAACACTGGGTCCTGTTGGTTTCTTGCGCTGCAGCTTTTGAAGGTGGCCTCTTAATGATTTCTTCTGGCTCGTACTAGGCAGTACTCAGAACTTCGACAGTCCTACAGGCACGATGTCTTCTGCAATCTATGGTTCATCCACATCCACATCCGTATTTACTTCGTGAAATTTCATTCAATTGGCATTCTTTGCTGCTGACTTTTACTCTGTAGTTCCAATCACTGGTGGTCAAACAGAGAGACACACTAACATGTAATGGCAAAAGGTCCAAGTTAGACCTATGCTTATGCAAAACAAGTCTGACCATTAGACAGCATGTAAAAACTTTGCAAGACGACTCCACTTCAAACACCCCGCCAAACCAACAAGTTCTCAAGTACCGCACCTGTGGCTCCTTAACGGAGTTTTCCGAGGGAAGCACTACACTTTGTAGAGCATGATGGAGTGCTGACACAAGGCACTCCCTGCGAGTTGATGCCGAGATGTTGGAGAGTGCGTATGGCAGTTGTACCTCCTAAGAGAAAGCTGCTCCACCCTGACCCTGAAACGGGAGTTTCCCAGAATAGGGGGACCCACATATAGACCCCACAATATGATAATCCTTATCTTCCCCACCCCGAATTTTGGCAAACCCCCAGACCTGGAATCTGGGATCATGGATGGGGCTCCAGGCGCTAGGCAACTGGAGACGCTTCCACCCGCCGCTCCGAGCTTTTCCACCTGAGTTTCATGAAAGCATTGAGATGCGGGGGGCTCCATAAATGTGGCCCCAAAAAAGACACCAAAACATCCTGTCCCTTTGATCGGGGCTCCCACACAGAAAACCCAATTTCTGGGAGCCCCCATGATGGGACTGATAGCTCACGGAATTCAGGCTGCAGGGCTGAGGTCGGTAGCTGTTGCTACCAAAAAAAGGGTAGTCTCTTTTAAACAGCGAATGTGGGTCAAAGAGCCTCAAGCTGAAATGGACTTTTCCAACCTTACAGCCCAGACCAAAAAACAGCAATGCGCCTGTTGAGCTTTACTTGCTGCTGGCCTGACAATCTCAGATCCCAACGGCTTCCATCAGCGACGTGTTGAGCTCGCTCTGGCATGGGTTCAGGTGGGGTTGGGATTTAATTCGTCTACCTTTTCTTGGGCTTAGCAGTTATGATGCTATTGCAACGTTTCCTTGCTGCTGAGAACAGTTCAGGAATACTACTAGAGGAAACGGTCTTCAGAGCTGACTCTGATTCTTTCCGGGACCCGCTAAGCAACTCAGCATACATTCAAAAAAGAAAGCAGACTTCTCAAAGTGAGGCATCAGCCTTAGAATTGTGGCAATGCAGAGCTTGCTGGTTGCAGTGTGATCTTCATGCCCCACATCTGGTCTATGGATAGAAAGTTCACGAGCAGGGCAACGGCGCAAGTGATGTGAGAATGTTCCGCTTCCCTGCCTTTGTGCCGTCCGCCGCATTCACCTTGCAAACGCCACAGGCGATGACTCAGAGGCTTTGACCGTCCCTCTTACAGCCATTCTTATTCACGCTGCTCTTTGTCCTACTCCTGATGCTGCATTCTATTCTGAGTTATGACCCAGAAAAACCTTCAGCACCTCCATTTCTTACTACATGCACTGGGTATGGGTGCAAGCGCATGTCTCGGACATCAAAGATTCAGGGACCAGGGGCGAAGGACAACTTTAGCGAGGAGAACCACCATATCCACACATTCATATGGACAACGGTTCCCTGACTGTCTAGAAATGCTGTGGGCTCTATGTTGTCTTGGCCGAGGCAGGCCTTATAGGTGTGTGCCTATGAGGGGATATCTTCAACAACTATAATCCTGACAGGTATGGATCCCAGTGCTGCCCAGTGCTTTGTGATACAAGATCTTCATGGAACTCTACTTAGGCCTTACTTTAACAGATGGACCGCGAGCTTGGAAATTACCTTCTGGGACACAGCACTCAAGGGCGAAGATGGCGTTGATGCATAGTCTCTTGCACCCTCTCAATATGCGGCTAGGCCCAAGCTGAAATCAACTTGGCCATGCATTAGATTGAAATACTTGACCTGGCTGACCTGTGCAACCGTGCTTTCCCATGAAACCATTCATACTGCGATTGCCAGTTAAGGAAGGAAAAACGAGCTCCAACAATCAAACTCGAAGATACCTCGGAAAATTTGAAGAAACGGACGACATGCAATGTTTCTGTCCTTTTGTTCTGAATCACCTAAAAAAATGATATTTCCGGAACCCTGCGCTGCACCCTGCTTCCCAGGCATAGGACGAAGCGTCCGAGGCCCAAGTTGGAGACTCGAAAAAAGAGTGATTGCAGCAACGATAACAAAACCTGAAATCTGGAATTCTCGCAACTTGTGTGCATGAAGTAAGCCTCTTGCAGGTCCCCCATCTCTGCGGGCATAAAGTTTGGGAAGATGTACCCTCTATGTAATAGTCTCCACTACTAAGCACGCATACACAGTGGCTGCAATACCACCATTGGAAAGAACTATGCCCTGCAGCCTCACTCTTGTAGGTTTGAGTTCCAGCAGTTGTGGGTGCCCTCTTGGAGGCTCCTACACAATCTCTTCTGTGCACGAAAACGGTTATATGCTATAATTTCTGGGCCGATAATTACTAGGCAGACGCCCAAATCGGAGCCTACCTGGATGGTGAACTTGCGCGTGGCAGTCTGGGACAAGTTGGGCCCAACTGCCTGGCAATGCAACTGGGGCTTAGCATGGTTTCGGACAAGGGTTAAAAGTAGTTGAACCAAGCAAGAACTTGAAAACATATGTAATCCTCTTATAAAGAGCTGTGACAGAAGGCAGAATTTTATCTTGCCCTACATGGGGTGTTATGGTGTTCGTTTTCGGACTATTTCTCAAAGTTATGCGTCCTGTCTTTGCTCTGACTATGCATGTCAGTATTTGGAAACAAGGGTCCCTGAATTTGAGTTGAGAAACGCACAGCCGCAATTGGTAGCATGCAACAAAACGAAAGCAAGAGAACATCAGTAATCGTAAAGAGGGGTGCCGCCTTTTCTCCAAACTCTTGCCATGGGGCTTTCTGCTGCTCTCTCGGAAGTGATGCTTCATACTTGCGGCAGGGGACAAACGTTTGATTTGGTGGTGGTTGAGGTTCAAGCTTTTCAGCCCGCAGCCTTAGCTCTTGCGTGCACCCCCTAGCACCCTTGTGGGCCCGACTTTGAGAGACTAGGAGGTCCTCAGTTAGTGGCTTCTTACCATCACAGCTTCGAAATGCGCAGGCGCCCAGATGGACTGCAAGATTAGATGCACTGTCAACACTCATGTTTTCGCCTTTAGCAGTGGTCTTGAGAAGCCGACTACTACATACCCCAGATCCTCAAACCCTAAACCTTGAACACCAAGCTCCACGAATAAACCCTGAAACCTGAGGCCCCAAGGGCCAATGGTTTTTCGGCGCCTTCGCCAGCCAAAACAGCTGGACCTCGTCGTCAGGAATGCAGACCTCAGGCAGGGAGCGTGCAAAAAATTGGGTTGAATGACAGTTGTCTTTCCCCTATGGCAGTGGCAGTCTTGGGGCTTTGAGTGGACACTACTGGCACCAATCAGAAGGACAGCCTCACTTATGGCGCACTCCCAATGTTGTAGGTTAAGACTTGACCCTGGGCCAGCCCGCAGGAGTCTGTTTTGAGGATTCTGGGTTTAGGGCTATGAATCCTTGGGCCTTCAGGGTTTTGAAGCATGAGTTTTCTTCAGGGCTTATCTGCCGCCCTCATTTGAGCGGCAAGACCTTCAGGGCTGCAATCCTGACAACCTTAATGCCAACCCATATCACAAGGCGTACTCGTTCCCAAAGGAAGTTTACCCTCCCTTCCAATGGACATCTTACCGGCCAAGAATGCAATCCATCACAGCCTATGCCCCGCTGACTCCAACTAACTGCTTTTTCCTATGCCCCGCTGACTCCGGGTAACTGCTTTTTCCTGGGCCTTCTGAGGGCGGGGGTCTGGCGGGGTTTCACAGTCCTGGGGAGCAAAGCGCCGCCCTGAACGCTCCTCAAACTCAAACCTCGTACCCTAAACACGAATGTAAACCTAAAGCCGTTAAACCTCAAAGCCTACTACATGTTGCCGAGAACCCAGCTGGAACTCCCATGTCCACATCGGAGAAGCCACATGGCGGCTCCTATGACAAGCTGGTACTTTTCAAACGATGGTTCGCTCATGTATCACCAACACACCAAGATCCTCACTACAAGCGCCCCCAAAAGAGTTCCACGATGCTATGTAATCTCGATAATATGGCCTACGGAACCCGGTAGCCCCTAATTATTCTCTATACAACCCAAACATGGAATCCATGTTCTTCAAGACCCAGCAGTGAAGGTCTTTCAGGTTGATAATGAGGAAACTGAATCTATTACATCATTGCATGCTTCCCGTGTGCCCTGGAGGACCCTGAGGTGACGCAACAAGAACCCCTTGCTGCGTCAGAATGTCATTGTGCTGGTTCCAAGGGAATGTCGTGATACCACAGATTACGGGTTGTTCAATGTTGGTGAGAATAATCACTCCTGCCAGCACTCAGCAGTCCCCACACGGCCTAAACACCAAAGCCTTTCCACATCCCCTAGCGTATCAATGAGGGACACGAGGGTTCAGGGCTGCGTCGAAATCAGCTCTGAATTGACAGTTCAGCTAAAGGGAATGGTCTGTCATTAGCTTAAATCAAGCAGCACACTCTGACTACAAGGATGCCATACGAAAGAAAAAAAAAACTGTGTCAGTGCAAGAACCCCCGGAATAACCCCGAGACTTCGTTTCAAATCCTTTGCAGCACTCTAGTTTTGTGTACACTGTGGACCCCATCAGGGAACTACCAGAATGAAACTAATTTAAGTGCGAAGCAAATGTATCTTGCAGTAGCATGAGCGCCTCCGTGCTGTCGGCATTGGTGGAGCCTTCTTACACACTTCCCGAAGCAGCTGCTTGAAAACGAACGTGACAAATGATGATTCAAATGGTAATGATGATGATGATGGTGGTGATGATGATCGTCATCATAACGGCGGTGAACCTGATGACTCCCATGATCGTCTCATAACGGTGCGCCACAATGTGACTGCACTATTTTGAGATATGTTGAGCACAAGAAATGGTGGGCCTTGATTTGGAGCAGTCTCTTCTGCATATTACCGTGCTTCGCAAGTAGGGATCCGTGAAATTATGAAAATATGTATACATATATACATTGTTCTATACCGTCGGAAAATACACTAGCCTTGAATCCGACAAGCGCAGAGGAGGAGGTCTGGCTTTAACATCCCCACTGCAATCTTGTAGCCCTCCTGTAGTAAGCAGAGTCAGGAACTGGGAAGTAAACAATAGGTGCCCAATATTGCAACATTTCATCTACTTCTGCCCCGAGGTTCCGTAGAAGCACTGTCTAGACTCGCATCTTACAACGTTGCCGTTCCAAATGTTCCGCAGAGGTCCTTGTTTGGGACCCTACACTAACAAGATACGTATCCTGAAGGACACTCAAGATACCTAGGGATTATAACTATAAGTTGTTTAACTCAAGGGTTCCACCTTGGCCAACTGAGAAACTCGCATGTCGCACATAAACTATCATCTTGATAGCGCTGCATCTGAGGCGTGCGCGAATGGCCAGGAGGAGGGCCAGCACCTTGCTTACATCATTACTATTACATTTGTTCTTGTCGCAATGATTATTATTGCTACTATTACTATCATTCTTCTTATTCTGACTCATGTGGGGGCTTCTCGAAACATGGGCCCTTAGCATGCCCAGCAGTGAGGGGATTTTAGAAGGATCCTGTAGTTCCTTTCTAGGACTTCAGAGGAACTACTCTGAGAAACTACCCCATGAAGCTTACAGGATCCTTACTGTTCAGATAAAACTAAACGGAAAAAAGTACTCACCCATTGTTGGAACAATTGAGAATCTCGACGCCGTAGTGGTGATCCTGAACACCAGAAACCGATGGGCACAACTGCCGCTGTAATGATGCCACTAATTATTCTGGGTTCTACAGAAATTCACACAGCAAGGGAACGAAAGAATAGCGTGATAATGATGATGGCGGTGCACCCCGGACATACTCGTAAGGTTGACAAACCCGCTTTAAATTGCGTGACAAGCTGCTGCGAGACGGCTATCGGAAGAGACGTCCTGATGACAAGGCAAGTCTGCAGAGAAACCATGGGGGATAATGGAAAATAAAATGGAAACTACTGTAGTATATTGGGGTTATATGGGGATAAGGGAAAATAAAATGGAAACTACTATAGTATATTGATTGTCACGGGTTCCTCCACTGAGCCCTCCCGCAGAATGGGTGCCTCAAAGGATTCCTTACTATTGTCAGTGCTGGATTTTGGGGGGGTAAACCATTTGGGGGGAGGGGACCTTATGATATTGAGATTCTTAAAGTTTCCAGGGCATCAAGCCAAAGGTCTAGTTCTTAAAGCTCCTTGGGTCTCTCAGTATCAACCTTTAAGTTGGCTCATGGTTGGGGCGTGCCTTTCTGAAGTCAGAGCCCCACTGGAAGCGTCACTTGCCCTGGGTTCCAGTTATTTCTGCATCTGCATTGGGTGCAGGACCTAAGGTCAGCCTGAATGAAATTTACTCTGGATGCATGGTCCCCAAACAAAACCCCAAAGGACATCCCAGATACCATCAAGAATTCCCAATTGCAAGCCCTATCCTATCCCACAAAAATCGCAGCCCTTGAGAAAAAGCGTGCCGATGGCTCGCAGGTGTGCAAACGAGTCCTTCTTGTCCGGCTGGACGGCAAGTCGGACCAGCAGCAGCCAGCAAAAGGACTGGACCTTACCACATGAAGAGGGTAGACCATTTAGGGCTTTAGAGTCAGGCTGGGCCATGAAGCCCTGAGGATGTGGGACTTAAGATTGAGGATTGAGGATTGAGGGTATAAGGATTTCAGAAGGCCAGGAGAATGTGGTGAGTGGAGTTCTGATCCTTCCTAGGGGGTTGTCACGGGTTAGGGGTATATCATGGGGTTGAGGTCTGGGGTTTTTGGTTTAGGGATCAAAGGTTCAGCATGGAGTTGATCGCAACTTGCCTTAAATTATTGTTCTGCTCTTCGATAGCCTGAACTGCTGCTCGAGGGTTGACCGTTTCTGGCTACTGCCACTGCTGCACCAAAAACGCTAGTTCACTGAAGCTTCTGAGATTGGAGAACCTGTGCGCAGGCAGTGTTTCTGACGTGTCCAGTAGGCTGCCTGAAGCCCTGAAGCCTAGCTTAGCAAAACCTGTTTAGGGTACTACTGAGAAGCGGAACTTGCATTCCTCGTTAGGGAATCCAAGTTCTAACCACATGATATGCCGATATGCTGTATTGCCTTGCATAGTTACTACCGTAGACAACGCTAGGGTTTCGCAATTTACCTACTTAAGACTTTCGTTCGGCGGGGGCATGGGTTCTCTTTCGTACTGAATTCAGAGCTTCAACAGACCAGCATAACCAGGAACATCTTATATGTCGTATACAGGTGTTGCACAGTGCATGCTGAAACCAAAAAGAGCGAGGCCACATAAACATAGATTTTGATGGTCTCTACAAACGGATGCGGAGTACGTTATGTCGCCAATCTTCTTAAGGACTCAGGACCCTCCCAACTACAGCTATGTAACTGCAAGCAGCGCAGCCAAACACCCTAATCCCCAAACCAAATGTCCATTTCCAGGTGTATACAGATATGTATATTAAATATGTATCAGGACCTGAGATGAGGCTTGGGCCATGCCAGAGGTGCACCACCGCAGGAACTTGCCGCGGAAGGCTTCGCGGATGGGCGGTTGGAGGCGTGACGACCTTGGGCCGAGCTTCCTAATCCTTGTGGGAGCGTCGGATTTTAGAGTCGCGGGGTCAAGTGGCATTGCTGGTTCAGGAGTTTCTTTTCTATGGGCGCCATGAACCTGGGTTGGTTTAAAAACTGGTTTGAGGGTTCAGCGAACCTGGGAAGTAGAGTAAGAATTCCCGCAACCCCCACAACAAGAGCATGCATGCAGACGTTATATGTGTGTGTATGTACATACAGAGGACAAGGGCCCATGATTAGGTTACTTGCTCCTCATTTTGTGACATCAGGAAGACTCTAACTCGCCACTCGTCACAGGGCAGATCCATGTTAGCACTATGCATTGTTCAAGGTTCCAGGCGCGGCGAACCTCAAAGCTCGGACTGCTCCCTCTGCACACGAGTTCTGTTGCAGCATGTATTTGTCTGAGAACCGAAGTCTTGGACCTGACCCAGGCGCCTGTAGCACCCTAGTTCCATACCGAAGCTGCAAAGTCTGATAATCTGAGTAGAAATTCCCGACAGTCTATTTGTAAATTTGAAAAGGCGTCTAGAAAGCAAGCCAACGTGACCCTATGCTTGTAGCAGGCCATGAAGCCCTGCCGAATCATCATCAAGTACCTAACAGCCCCATGTCGCTTCCCAAAGCTTGGCAAATCGTGCAGCTGCGCCCTCAACAGGTCTAAGTCTAAAGAGGGGATGAGGGTGGGCTTCAAGAAAGATTTAAAACGAAAACCTCAGCTCACCTACCGTTATCCAATCTTTTTTCAAATCCTGAGTCATGAGCCCCTGGAAACCCGAAAGCAAGTAGGAACCCGGCTCCTCGATCCAGGTCGACATGTCCCCTCCCCTTGCCTGTGTGCACGGCAGATGCTGCGTAAGCGGCCATATGGAAGATTGTGAGAATGGTGGTATTGCTTTGGGCCCCCTGCTTGCTATGGCCCAATGGGACCGCAATGTTGACAGCCTTGCATCTCTTCAAGTTCCGCATCATAATGCTGGTATGAACCATCATGAGAGCAACGCCAAGAAAAACAATGATTCTTGCAATATGGCGTGGCCATTACAGTCGTAGGGTGATGGTAATGAGGATAAACATGAGCAGAGTGATGAGCACTCTGTGTTTCCTGCGGTACCCCAACATATCATGACTCCGGATACTTCTCTGAAGAAGAAGCAAAGACGTAGCCATTCATTGTCAGGACGCCCCTACATAGCAGCTTAATCTTCCTCCCAACACCAAGTGGGGCCTTCAAGGAGGCTATCAGGTTCTCCTCCACTTTCTGCTGCTCACCTGCAGCGGAAAGGAAAAGAGATTCGCTTAGTACCCTTTGAAGGATTCGTGGTGTCAGCGTAACTGGGCCAGCATGATGCAGAAAGCATCACTACTGCCGCAAAGGGAACCTGCCAGCATGCACATCCATGTCTACAAACATTTAGCCAAAACGGATCCTAGCAGCAGGAGCCTTTCCAAGGACCACGAGCCCTCAGAGGAGATCCAGCTAGGGGCTTGTTCCAGTCAGGGAAATCATGACTATCCAACACCTAGACCCTGCAACTTCAAGCCCACCCTTCACAGATTCTGCCTGCTACCTGCAAGCTTGACTTTCTCGTAATCGCTGCTCCTTGCTGAATGCCTAGTGCACGCCACAATTGTCTACTAGACGGCAAGGACATGTAGGAAAGAAAGGATGGGCTCAAAGAGATCAATTTGGAGGTATAGAAGGCAAGCCAGTTGTTCCAGGTTTCCGAAGCACTGTGATTCAAACAAGCTACAAGAAGACTTCAGCTTGGTGGTTGTCTATTCCACTCATACTGCAGATTACAGCGGAAGAAGCCCGGGGAAGAATTCCTCTGCACTCATCTTCTACCTGGAGGGTCAGGCGGACTTAGCACATAGGTTAATAAGGGGGGTAACTTGGGTTGGTTTACAGGGAGTCTAGGTATACTTACCAAGTCCCCATGACCCTCCAAGTAGTACCCAAGCCTGAGATCCGTAGACCTGAATCACTAATCGCTACCAAAAAGCACCACCACACCGAGCCCCGCGCTCCAGCTGAAGAGATGGAAGTATGGGTCCACCGCAGACCACCTTTGCCATCGTCGGGGTTCTGCACGTGCTTTGAAGAAAGAAGATGCATGTGTTCTAGATTCTAGATGGCTTTGTGTACAAAGAGCGTATGCAGCTGCAAGGCATGTAGGATGCAAGGGAGCCTAAATCAAAACAGGTTTTCTGTGAAAGTTCGAAAAGTAAGACTACTGACTACAGATCACGTGAGCGGCGTCAAGTGAAACACAAAGTACATCCAGGCACCTGAGCTCCATCCTACTTTGGTACGGAAATCCTGCAAATAGCGCCTGAATCGGACCAACACGTCAGCCTTTGACCCCAAACCTGAAACCTGTTCTTCAAAGAGGGCCAGGCGAGGAAGCAAAGAAGAGCCCACAGGCTCCAGATGCTGCCTGCATCCTGGTGATACTCTTGCACGAGTGATACTCTTGCACGAGCGCCAATCAATCAAGGGCTCAGTCTCAGACGGTATAAGTTCACAGGTTGGGGCCCAAACCTCCCCCCGAAGCTTGAACGCTAAACGCCCCCAGCGCAGTTCAGTATTGTCATGCAGCCATGCTGCTGATTTTCCCGGAGATGGTACCTGCGGATTCAGACCCGCCATGTACCAAGCAAGGGCATGTGTGTGTTTTGCGCATAGCTTTGTGCGTGGGCTACAAGTAGGCTACAAGTAGTAGGAGAGTAGAACTGGAGTCGAACACCCCATCAAACGCAACTATCATCCTCAAACGCACGGTCCATTTGTATGCCAGGCCAAAGACGTCACCAAGGCCGAAATGCTTCCAAGGAAGCCCTCTTAGAGCATTTCCCCCCCTCTCCATCCTTGTATGATGTCAATGATGCCAAAATTGAAATACAAGAATCTCAAGTCTCATGCCGTTGAACTTTCCCTACAACTGCACCTGTGATTGTTTGAGACCCCCTTCCTTTTTGCTTGACCCGCAATTTTGTCATCATGTTGGTTTCCTCGTATCGTGTTTTCACGTTTTGGACCTTATCGTTTTCCTCATCGCGCCTTCCCTGTTATCGTTTTCCCATCTAAAACCCTGATTTTGCACTCTGTGGCGCGCCGGGCCATAACCCTCTGGCGCGCGGTTATTATACAACCCCACATGACCTTTGACACCTGACTCCTAGCCCTGAACCATGCCCAAACCGCAAACCCTGAAATTCGGACACTCCCTAGACCTAAACCCTGAACAAAGCCCCAAGATCCCACACACATCCTTCATCCCCAGGGCACTTGGCAGGATTGTGGCCGCTTCCGTCGGCTTCTGAGAAGAAGCTGATGTCCCTCAGCGCTTGTTCCAACCTCAGGCGTTCTTCTGCTGTTAGGCGAAATGAGAATCCTACCTGGATGCAGGTGGCCACTACAGGGATTATGGTAAATCCTTGCAACTCTTGGGCGGCTTACGCAATGCCGTCGGCAATCATGGAGGCTTCCATAGAACAACGTTTACGAGCCAAGACCAGGATTGTTCTTCTGAACATGTCGGAGATGACATTTTTACCCATGCAGACCTAAAAAATAGAAGCCTACACTTTGAAGCCTAGACCCCAGCCTTCGGCAGATACCTTCCTTGCGTCAAGGCTCCTTGGACTTCAGATCGTTTTGATCAAGGTTGTAGTACATTGGAGTAACCCTCTCGGCCCTAAACCCTGGACTATCTGGACCAGGGATCTGCACCAGAGAACCACAAATTATTGAAGGAGCTCTCTTATGTAATCCAGACTTTTTGCCAACGCCATATGAAACCCCGGACCGATCAAGGTAAGTATCCGGCATCTGTTGGTCCTTGCCAGTGGCAGTGGCGGTGGAGCCTTGGAGATGTGGGGAAGACGCACGGCATGGCTCATGCGGAGCTCCGGGCTTTACGGTACAGAGACAGACCTTGCAGGGCAGTCTAGTTACCCTCAAATGGAATATTCGTAGGTAATGCCCAGGCTCAATTTGAATATTCGTAGGCAATGCCCAGGTATCTCCGAACCAATGAACTTCATTGAGTACAGCATCGACAGTTACAGTATCGACAGTACCTGTACGGTATGGTGGAAAGAAACAGGCCGCTTCCCTGACACGTTACCCGAGGCCTCACAGCCTCAACCCAAACCTGAGCACGCTGCGTTCCAAGCGCGGGTCCCAAAGATGAGAGTGGCTCTGGGCTCCAACGCTGAGGCGCTGCCTGAAAACTTTCAAGCATTTTTGGGTTTAGGCTTCAGAGTTTGGGCTCTGGGTGTACAGGCATGAGGGTTTTGGGCTGAGGCCCTGCTGTTGAAAGTGCTTGTTGTCTGGGGAGCACCTTGTCAACCCTCAGCCCCCTAACACACAACGTCGCGAACCCACATTATCCAGCATAACTTGGCCCCAATCCAAGAAACCACTGCAATCTAAGGCCGAAACTGACAGCCATAGACACTAAACTATTAACCCACAACCTTGTGGTTCGCTTCACCAAAACAAGTCGTGCCCAAGCCTATCTGGACCAACACCCGCAACCCAAACCAGCATTCACCGCACCCCCTTAAACCCACATGCAGGCGCCTGCTCGGTTTGCTAACTCAGAATTCAAAGCCATAATTCGAATCAGAAATCAACAAGCTAAATGCCAAGTCACCTGACTCTGTAAGCCTACCTCCAAAACCTGAGCTCGCCTGGTTGTATGCCTCACCAGCTCCGTCCAGCTAAGCGCCAGGTGCGTGTTCCAGCTCAGCAGCTGGTAGAGACTGGGCGACAGAAGTGGGCCGGAAGGTCAGGGGAGTATATATATATATATATTTAGAGGTTTTGGGATTCAGGCCTTGGGGTTCAAGCAGCCCAGCACACATCCCCAGAAGTCAGAGCCCGCCACAAAAGCACGAAACTCTGCAGCTTCATCATGGCAAACTCCTTTCGTGGAAGAGTAGGCTGACATGAAAGCCAAAGGCTGGCTTCTCAAGACAGTTGGGTTCTCCAGAATTAGGGGCACCTTTTTGGGGGTCCCCCATAATAAGATATAATAAGGATTGCATGTTTTAGGGTCTATGTTGGGGTCCCCCTATTATGGAAACTACCAAACTTGGGGTTCCCCAATGATGAAGGAGACTACCCTATCCCAACTCGGGGCGGCCCCCCTTGGATAAAGTAAGGTTGGGGTGTCCCTGAAAAACGGAAGGGAGTCTACCAGGATTATGAGAGTACATTGAGACATGCCTCGTGACCATGATATGGTACCTGAAGCGACTGCAAAACTGTGGGAGTAGAATATCAACAAGAACAATAGAACGACTGCTGTAATGGCTAGCTGAGGCTGAGGTACCTCCTTGCCGGGCCGAGGCTGGGCTTGTTCTTGCTCTGCTTTAAAGATGTGTCATGTTGCGGAATCCCTACACTCCACATCCCTTAAGACGCCTATACGCTCACGAGCCACTCAACCTGAAATCCCGTTGTCCGTGCAGCTTCAGCTCGGGAAGTTTAGGGTCACCTCCCAGCCTCGAGGCTTTGGGAGCTATTTAGTGATGAGATAATGTCGGGGTGGCAATTGTGAGAGTTTGCATTGCATACCATCAGTGCCCAAAAATGTGAGCAAGCAAATAGGCTGTTCCCGACTCCTCCTGCTCCTCACGAAGCAGCAGCCTGCAAGATTCACCAGGATGGAATGACTTTCATCTTGCAATTAATTTGCAACGGTTCGGCTTTCAAGGTTGCATCGCGAAACGGCTTAGCAGATGGCTGGATCAATGGAGTCGCCGAGCGCAGCGAAGAAATTATCTGGCTAGTTCTTGTGAGTTCCTCCATTGCTGCATTCCCTCTTCTCCAGCCGTACTTGCACCTGCACTGGCCCTAGGCGGTACCTCTTGGAAGCGCAGCCTATTCAGACGGGAGGTCTCCTATCTGTTACCATTAATTAACTTGGCCTGTATATGGTGACTATACGCGGTAACGGGTACTTCAAAAGAATGCAAGATTGAGACTCGGATTCACACAGTTCTAAGGAGGATATGTGGGAAGCCTACTAATCTTTGCTCAGGCTCCTCCACGCTATCATGACCGGCCCCAGAGCCCAAGCCAGGAGGCAGTCCTGGCAAGAGGATCTCCCGGCGCAAGCCAACTTCCCAGCTCAAACCTGGGAGAGTTCATGGTAGGGCTGCCGCCCCTTATTCCCACTTGGCCATGTACGTAGGAACAAAAATTCTGTACTCCTGGGGCAGGATTGAGGTTGAGTGGCCAGGGCTGGTGATGCTCTGCATACACAAGGCCTACTAGCAGTACTGGCAGTGCTATGATAAGGGAAGCTAAGAGGACCACTGTGACAAAGGAAGAATTTTGGATAACCTGTGGAATCCTGTCGAAGTGTGCCACGGCCTGCTGAAATAATTCTTCTAGCATTTGAATGGCAAGTTTCCATCTTAGTAGACGGCCAAGCTGGAAGGTAGAAAGTCTGCGAAGTCACTTCCACTTTACCTTCCTGCCTTTGAAGCCAAGAGCACTTCCTCGGGGCGCTGGCCGCTTCAGAGTCGCGTGAAAGAACGTCTCCGGCCTGGCCAACCACTGTAATGCTCGTAAGTTGAGTAAGTCGATAGTGGGAACCAAATGATACTAGAAGCAAAGCAGCACAGGAACTAACATGACGCGGAATGTCGTTGCAAATCATTCAGGCTTATCCGCCTTGCACTAGAACAATCCTTCTCAAGGAGGTGGATTGTAACGCTTGCGCTGAACACCCCAAACTGCCGATTCTATCTGATATCTGCTTCTGTTACCTAACGGCTGTTGTATGGTAACCTGAGCTGTGATCTGTGGGGTGCTATATGTCAGTGAAAGGTCCGACAGCTTTGCGCAGTGTCCGGTCTTAAGGTTTCTAACTTGAGGTACCATAAGCGTTCTAAATTGGGTTCAGAAACCTTAAGCCCCACTCTCTGACACGGACCTGAGGGTCAGCGCAGCCATGCGCAATGTCAGGAGATCCACGTCGATGAGCAGGTGATGCCTTGGAAGGTCAAGGTCACCCGTAGAGCCTACAGCGCTTAACGGGAGCTTCTCAAAATAGCCATCCGCTGCTTCACTCTCCTACAAGCACGTGCGGGTAGTATGTGCAGATTTTGTGAAACTTTCTAACATCTTCAGTGTACTGGATCATTGTGTGGATCATACAATAAAAGATTTGCTTAACCCGATGGGAATTGAACCTTTCTCAAGTGGAAATTAAAGAATACGTCCAACAATGACAAATTCCAAGTTTGGTGCTGAAACTCTCGCTGTCGGAAGGCAAGGGTTGTCACCCGGCCTCTTAACACCAATCCCCCTAGAGGGGGACTCGCGAGAATTATTTGCGGTGGTCTTTCTATGCATAATCCCATTCAAGCCGAGGGCAGGACCAGTAGTTCATTCTGTAGAACTCGCTCTCGTGCTCAAGTGCCTGCAATGAAGGCCAGTTGTGATCCCGATTGGCACGAAGGTCTTGCTCTTAGAGATGTGAGATGTGCTGGAATCTTCCTAAATACCATGGACCGCAATGCGTTGCTGCTTCCGGAAATGATGGACGACTCAAAGAGAGTCAGCGGGGATGCTGTCTTGACCCTGTGGCCTCTCCATTGCGCCTCCACATGCCAGCCATCCTTACTTCAGCATGGATCAGGGTTCAGGGTCAAGGGCACCATGTTGCCTGGTGAGCCTCGGGGAAGTCACGGGGGCATGGGGCGGTTGAAGAAGTATACATTGCGGAAGCTCTTCTTGGAGACTGTCTATTATGTCAGTCTGTATGGCTGCGCGAAATTTGCTTGCCCGTTTGGGGTCCGTGTTCTGGCAGCATGCAACAGGATCAACATTCCAGTCCAACGAAAACACTTTGGGCCATTTTCGAAAGCGCAGTGTTAGTAGCTTCAAACATCTGCAGCCAGAGCTCGGGTGGGAGATTAGAATGCAGCTTGAGGGATATGTTGCTTGGCTAGCGGGGTAGGAGAGGGCTGCAGAATGCGTTCCTTTCTAATCCTTGCAGGCTGAAATCTGACATCAATACTTTTCCCGTAGATCCATGCGTAGAATGCCATGGCCTAACCAACTTGCAAAACAGCCCCGATTTCATCAAATAGTCTTATACCAAGATCCCCAGCCCTTTGCTCTGGAACCCGGCCTGCACTTTGCATCTGACTTGGCCGCAGATAGATGGCACGCGTTTCCTGAATTCTGGGATACCTTGTGGTACGGGCAGCAATGGGACTTCCAATTTGAGATGCCCTGCAAAACCGCCGGTTTCCTTTTTTGCATCTTTCTTCTGGGTTGCACGATATCCCTGAACTGAGTACAAACTGAATAGCCCGCTCCAGCGTTCCTACCCTCAAGCTCCTGAACCCCAACCACTTGAACCCCAAATCAAAACCCGCAACCACCAACCACTGATGCAGGCGAAGGGGCACCTGCCAATGTAGAACAAGAGCCCTCAATGGATGCTCCATCCTTGGTGTGGCTTTGAAATATGGGGAATGTGATTGGTGGTCTCCTTGTCTGTCCCCTTCATACCATCATGAGGGTCCCTATACATTCCTCTATAAAATCGAAATTACGCGACAAGAGATCACCAGCCTGTATCTATAATGTAGGAGTTTAGGGGTCAGGGTCTGGGAGGGTGCGTAAACTGCTGATATCGAAGGGGGTAACTAATTAGGTAAGACGCAGATTTCACACGAATCAATACTCTAAGAACCCTGGCCACTACACCAATTTTCCGTAGGGAAAGCCCCACGCAGAGGTGCTGATAAAACTTAGAGAGCAGGGAAACATGTTGGATGAGCTTGAAACTGTGAATCTCCGGACCCCATTTCCTCGTGCAATCTCTGAACTCATGGTGCTAGGAGACAGCCACAAAAAATTATCCAGGTGACACAATAATCGCTAAGTGGCAGCAGAATCAGAAAGGACCATCACGTCGAAACATGGCATGCATTCCACACATATGAACTTCCGGCAATGAGTATGATGTGGGACTCAATTACTCTTGTCCGGAACATGTAGCTCTGAGGCCGAATCCACCAGAGGATATCAGATTCGGCTGACATTCCGACCGTACGGAAGACCTGCAGAAGCCAAAGCAGTGATACTACTTCACCACGCACAAGGGCTTCTCCACATCACTTGCTGATGTGGCTTCCTTTTGGCTTCGGCTCCTACGACCAAAGAAAACTGAAGCATGGCGGTGCCTTGTCACTATGCCTTGTGTTTTAGCATGGTAACATAGTATAGTGACTAGTGGCGCGAAGTATCACTGGCAAAGAGAATCATCCAGAGCAGCCGCAGAGGAATCATTTCTCGTGCTTTTTTTGTTTTGGTATATGAGCATTTCATAAGACTACCTTGAAAGCCTCAAGATGTTCAGACCCGCTTGGCTTTGACCCCTCTTTGCATGATATACCTTATCGTTCCCAAGAGGTACATGTTATGTTGTATTCATGAACTTCGAACCATGAATATGCAAGCTTCGTGATAGGGACTCATCGTTCTGCTGCAACATTCGGCCTCACGCTACCCTTCTTTTCCTCTCTGGTCTTCTCTCGAATGAAAAGTCCCTGATATTCAACTGATATTCATCCAATAAACACAAAGGCCTTCTAGTCGCACTGCTGCCCAGAATTGTTATCTATGTTTAAGAATTCCCAAGGAAAGGCACCCCGCAATCCTGCTCTAGGAGGCTGGTGCCGCCGCATGCAGAAGGCAAGGCGCCTTGGCCACTACCAATGCACTCGAAAAAGTCCGGGACATTAAGCTGAAAGTCAAAGCAACTCCAAGTCAAAATGCTGAGTGTGACTCTAGTAAGTTGAAACTATGGCTGTGGAGCTGCGCGGAGAGCGAAGGAGAGCAGATGCAAGCAAGTTTGTTGGAGAGAGCTCAGATCTACCGGCTAGTTTAGGTTTCCATACTCTTTCCCTGGCAAAGATTTCCAACGTAGCCGTGGCCCACCAAAGTCTCCCCTACATACGAAACGCAGTATTCGTGCTTCTCCCGTCTCCATCGTTCATGCTTGTCCAAGGGGCCTGAATGTTGGGCTTTACACGCGAGTTGGATGAATGCTTGCCACCAGTGACACTTTGGAAGCGCGAGGGGTCCTCACGCTGAAACAAGTGGGCATAATTATGCACAGCAAGTCCTACGTATAATGCACTGCAAAAAATTAAGCAAGCGTCTTCTTCTTTCATGGCAGAGGAAGGATTCCATTGAATTCCAACAGTTCACATGGCAAGCCAACATCGTGCAGCTGCAGCTGCTGCGAAATAACAATTTCAGAGATGGTCAACGCGTAGCCTTACAGAGCAGAGCAAACCTGTCAAGTATCTCCTGATGAGTACTACTGTATCAATCAAGACGATCAGAATGACAGCTTGAGAGAGCAACACGTGAGGAACTAGTGACAGAAATGCTGCTCCACGTCGCACTCAACGTGCACTCTCCCGCGGCATGTGCGGGAGGATAATGAGAGGAATCCCTCCAACTGCCTTGAACAATCTCCTCAACGTTGACGCCTGCAGAGTCCTTGTAATAATTTCTCTCACGATTTTCAAGACATGAAACTTGCAGCAGTTTTCATGAGCGGAGCACGAACGCAGAGCTGGTGCAACAAGAGGCAGAGAACCTCAACTGGGACATTGGGAGCTTCAAGCTGAGCAAGTAGTGATTCATTGCTGGGGGTGTAGAGCGTTGGAATTGATGGGTATAGAACTCAAGCCTGAAGTCAAAGGACTCAAATTCTGTTCAGAGCCTAGGCACTAGGACAAAAAAAAATTGAAATCACCCCTTCCGGAACTTTAGATGATTCTGGCTCTGACTAAGACTATGGTCCATGCTGGTAAATGAGAGCTCCGCCATCAGCGCAGGAACCCGATGCGTGACATGTGAATTGTCATGATCCAAGGAAAGGCAGGCGCCATTGGCAGGTAAAACATCCTGCACCAAGTCCGCTGAATCCAGAACCCCACACCCCCCAAGCCTCAAGTGTGCCCGGAAACCGAACTCAAATTACCGGACTCTGGACCTGAACGCCCAAGAATCAGAACTCAAGACCTAAGGCCAAGAGCCCTACACCCTGACCTGTGCGATTACCCTCAACCCTGCACCCTATGCCCACCCAAAACCTTTGGAAACGCCCTCGATGCTAAGCACCGAACCCTGGACTCCAGGTTAAGGTTTTAGACCATCACTCTGAGGCCTCTGCTCTGTTCACGGGAACATGGAAGCTTGTCCCTCTGGACACCTCTACCGAAAAGTTCATGCAAACAATCGCAAGCATGCCTGGTGCCCAGGATCAACACAAGCACGGTCAGGAAATGCTGGTAATACCAAGGCTGGAGATGAATCTAGGAGGTTTCCTAACTTCTGCCAAACTCGAAATCGAGGGTTGATTGATTGATTGATTGATTGATTGATTGCCTGTGGGTCACGCGGACCCTCGCTTTGCAAGGCATCGACGGCTGCACCAACAGTTGCAGAGCAGCCCGGATAACATGTACAAGCACACAGCTACAGAGCAGCCCGGATAAGATGCACAAAGATGCGCAGCTGCACATCGCACTGCACCTACATCTACACATCGAAGAACTGAATATCTGCATACGTGCATAGTGGTTAAGGGCCCACACTTTCGCTCGGAGGGCTTCTGGCGTGGACGCGGCATTCTTCAAAAAATCTCTTCGTACAGTCCATATGAAGTTACCATATAAGGCAAGCATTGCCTTGTGGGCCATGGAGGGATGCTTTAAGAAGCTGCCTACCGGGCCAGAATTGAAAGATATGAAGATTGCAAGGTTCCAGTACCACAACTGCTCCTCTCCCAGTTAGTCTAGGCACAGTTCCACGGTTTTGCAAAAACTGAAGCCGATCCATATTCATGCAGATCGGTTATCATGGATGTGGCCTCGTAATCGAAAGGACCTTCCATGGCGGCAGCACCGACCTAGACGTGAGCATTCTCCAAATTTGCGTCTCCCAACATGCTGCCCCCATAAAGCCTTTGTACCATGTATATAGACTGGTGCAAGATTTTGGAAATCAGGCATTGAGGGATGGAGTGGGGGAGGGGCATGCTTTGGTGACTGCGACCGGATTATGTTTGAGGGTATTCAAAGGGCCGGGGTGTTCTCCCACTTCCAATAGAATCCCTTGACTACTTTCTCCATCTACCGCAGCAGTATTGGCGAAGATTGGGGTTCAGTCCTAGGGCGGCATAGCTGAAGGTTTGCTGGCGTCAGCGAGAGACCGACCATACCGAAGCTGAGCAAGCAATTGACAGGGGTCTGTCGGGGTAGCACAACAGTTTGGACTATGCTCACGCTTTTTGTGTGTTTTTTAGGTGCCGTTTTTTGACTTTCAAGCCCGATCATACTTGCAAATCACATTTTTGCTGCGGTTAGCTCCTGAGCTGCCCACAACAAAGAAACCATGTCATCAAATATCAGTAAGATTGGCTTTGAACGTACTTTGGCACTTCTCAAGGGGAGGCCGTAACTAAACATGGGTGCAAACTGCTTTTCACACTACCGTGCTTCTTGCCACAAGAAGCTATCTTGACGTTGAAATCCGAAAGTCGGGAGCCTGTCTTGTGGGGACGCGTATATCGCTAAGGGCTCAACGCGCCCCTCTGCAGTGTGCACCTCAAGCAGAGGCAGATTTGTTGTTCCGCCTTGAGGACTTAACGTTTGGGATTTGAGGTTCAGGGCTTAGGTTTAGAGGTAAAGTATTGAGCTAGCCTCGTGGGTAGGATTGCGGATTTACAATCTTCGAAGCCAGGGGAAGTGCAGCGAATTTATGACAGCAGCTCAAACCATATAGGGGCAGCTGCAGCACAGCCATTCCACTGAATGGCAACGTGCTACCCTCGATGTTTGAAGATTATGCCCTACAGTGACAGCGTCTGAGCTGAAGCCAAAACATACGGCCAAGGTGCCCTGCCAGATGCTAGGAAAAACCTTGTCAACTTGAAAATCTGCAACTCTGGACTCTGCACACCCAACCTAAACATGTAGCCAGGGGCACGGGGCGCAGGCAAAGCTGGATCTTCCAGTTGAGGTTAGCCATTTGAACCCCTAGATACAGCTCTTCCCCCGAGAGACTGTCATGACATCCTTCTTTGTTCCTACTCTGCCCCCGAGTAGTCCTTACTTTCCACTTCATGTCACGCTTCTTGCATCCAAGGCTGCGTCATGATGAGCCCATCCCTCCCCTCTCATCCCTGCCTTCACCATCCATGCGCGCAGCTCTCGCCAGGCCAACTGCCTGGGTGTGTGGCAGTTGCATCGCATCAGCTAGTGCTTGAAAGGCTTGAACATGTTTTTTTCTGGACTTTACGGAATGAGGGCGCAGGATTTGGGAGTTTAAACTTGTCAGGCTCCAAGTTAAATGCCTTGCCAACCCACTCACGGCCCGCCGACCTGCTCTACACTAAATCCGCGGACGTTCCTAGACCTGCTTATGTGCTAAACGGGGCATGCTAGCATGCAGGAAGTTGTCTCTGCAATGCCATAGGAAGGGGAGCATGCTCAAAATTGCTTGAAGACTCTCGGTCTTTGTGACGTTGAACCCGACAGGCCGAACGCTACACCTGTTGCCTAAAGCATGGAATGGGTCCAATGAGCCTTACACCCTGACTCCTCTCACTAGGCCTTCGTGGGCAAAGAATAGATTGTATAGGCTGTTTATAGGGATTACGTTCCCTTTTCCCTACTAAGAGTCAGTAAGTTATATTTCCAAGCAGATTCATCGCGCAACATGCTGGGAGTCTGGCGCCATTTCCTTCACCGACTCGAGCTCTGCCTCGCAAAAGGAGGGGTTCGCAATTAGATACCTCAAACATGACCAGGCTCCTCATTGCAGATCGTTCTTCCCGAAAAGGGGCCACAATTTTGAGCATCTCTGTATAAATCCTTGTCAGGTTGCCGTTGTTATTAAGAGGTTTACGTAGAATTTTACGAACAAGGATTCATGGAATAGGGTTCCCTCATGGTTGTATCCGCACAAGGCCAGAAGGCTGGCTACCCTGGCAAAGGAGGGGTAGCGAAACTGGCATGCCAAACCACTCCAGGGAAACAAACCATCCAACAAACGCAGCCCCGAGAAACAAGCCCTCGCGCATAACAAGTCTCCCAGGTTGCTCAGCCTTGAACTCGATGGCATCAAGGATGAGCCAGGTGTTAGACCTGTCGCAGAGGCAGGCTTGCAAACGCGTATGACAGTCCGAAGTTTTGCTGCCTGAAAAGTGGCAAGGGTTGCGGTTCCATTGTTCATGCATTCGATTCTCGCAAGGAGGGAGAAACCTGCAAGCTGGATCTGAGTCTGTACAAGCCTGCGCCTCACTGGCGATAGCACTCTGACATAAAGCCTCAACCGTTCAGCGGCAGCTCAGCTGCAGGCCCAAGGTCTGTGTGCAGCGTCAGCGCATTTCCCCACGAGGGGCTTGTGAACCTTGTCTTCTGTCTTCGGCTAGGCTTCACTTTGCAAAGAAGGGCTTTTTGCACTTACATACTGTACCTCGATTGAGATGCTGGCACACACCCACAGGAGCATTAGAGAAACGCGTCTGCAAACATCATCGGCATCGCCTCAGCCATCGCCATCTTCCTGTAATCGTCATTGTCCCTGTCATTGCTGTCGACGTCATTTCGTTCATCACCATCAACATGGTCATCACCAGTATGACACTATGAGCCTTCTCCACGCAAGAACGCGGTCCATGTCATGGCACCTGTGACATGACATCATCCACATGGATAACCAGTGCATGCCAGTTGGCTGTTCGGATGAGCACCACTACTCCCACCCCTCAAACAACAAACCATCACACCTTGTCTCAGTCATGCTCGCAGCTCCTGAACCCTAAATTCTTAACTCTGCTTTCTAAATCCCAAGCCACTTAAGTTGGGCGCGGCACTCCACATGATTCAGGCTACGCCGCTTGTGTGGGTTCATGGCCTAATCGGAGCACGAAAGGGCTTAGGTCAAGGCAGCTTGGGTTTGAGGTGTATGGTTCGAAATAAGCGATTGAGGTCCTCAAAGGGTTGTTGGGGTTGAGCTCGCATTTGGGGCGCCTGTCCACCTACCCTACATTGCTGAACTCTGCAAACCGTTACCATGGAGCATCCTTGCCTTGGGCTTTCATTTCCTGATTACATGGCTCTAGTACTTTAGTATCCCCCTTCATAAGCCCTACAATGGTCCCCTATATTATTCCCTATAACCCCTTTTAAGGAGTTTAGACTATACCTCACATCCCTTCTCTTTTACTCCAGCCAAGGTTCGGAGAAGACTTTCGCACTCAGAAGTTTCCACTTTCTTTTCCATTATCCCGTTATAGCTCAATATTACCCCAATATACTATAGTAGTTTCCAGTCTATTTTCCATTATCCCAATATAATCCCCTATATACTATCTACAACATCCATGATCTTTGCGGGCCACCATGAATCAAGTGAGGTTATGTCTCAAAAAGTGATATCCCAGGCACCCCATTGGAAAGGCCAAGAACTGTGGACACCCAACCCAAACACACCAAACAGATAAAGGAAAAGGAACGCCAATCCTTCGGCTTGGCTTTAGCTGCAAGCACCCCACCTGCATGGACATGAGGATCTGGATCCAACCGGACCACAACTCGCCGCGCAGACGCGGTGATCGAATGATCTCCCACCTTGGCGGATCAGTGGCGTGCTTCTGTGGGTGTTCAGCATTTTGGGTCCTGTTCGCTTCGGATCAGGATCCAGTAACATGGCCCCGTCACAGCACCAAAGCGTCTGCAAGATGATATACGATGGAGCGTTTGGGTCTAGAGGTTTTGCTTTGGGGCAAAACAGTGGTCCTCTTCAAAGGCCCACCCGTGGGTGTCGCTAAGGACCCTTTGTTGGCACACCACCTAGGGCAATGGCTACCAACTGGCTTACACCAAAATCCACCAGCGTGCACAACCAAAGAAACGATGATGTGCTTGAAGTCGGTGCAGGGTGGGTGGACATACTTGGTATGATGGCTTGTTAGGGGTTGGACCTTGTAAAGCAATCATTAGGAGGAGTTCGCCAGACTTTACACTTAGCTGGAGCGCTAAGCGACACACGCAACGTCCGAGTGATCCAGCACATAGAGCAAGTCCATGGAGCACCTAAGCAGTGTTGCTCTTAAAGGCGGAAATAGAGCAAGTCCAGGTACAAGTCCATGTTCCTGGTCCTCTCTCTTGCAAGGATCGCAAGCAAGCCAAGGCCCAACTTCAACGGGGAATCCTTTCATATTGCGTCATATCACTACTCTCCTAGGTCCTAGGAAGCACCTCACTGCTGGCCTGGTGACGGAGATTTGGAGTTTGGTTTAAGGCCAGTTTCAGGACAGGAGCTTTTGACAACCTAAGTAAGACTGAAGTTGATAAGAGGGGCAGTATGCGGCAAGATCCATAGCTACTTTCTCCCCCGTGGTAGCACCTACATGCGAACTCTGGCGGTGGTCAATTGAATCACCTTTTAGACAAGATATTACAACAAGTACTGAGCCCACGTATGGCAAAGTCTCTCAAGGCAACTCTTCTCCTGAAATTGTCACATGTTTGAGCAGCTCGAATCCGGAACAGATACTGCTTCTTGCAGACCGAGCATTAGAATCATGAGAATGACAGGCCTCCCATCCAAGTTGAATGGATGACCGCCTTCAAGAAAAAACACTGTGGAAAAGCTTCTTTTCTCTGGATTCTAGATGGTACGTTGGCGTTGGCTCTATGTAGCTTTCCAGGCACTAGGAGGCGCTCTGCGAGGTTCCAACAACAAGGATTGTAGTTGTTGGGGTTCTATGTTGGCATCCCCCTGCTTTATGAAAAGTAACATATCACCTTCATTGTGAAGACTCCCAGAAGTGGCGCATGAAGTTGAAGCATCCTCATGTCAATCTCAGTCGAGCGCTACTATGACCCTTCTCCACAGTGCCGGCTGCGCAAAAGAAACGCACCCAACAATGAATGCTTCGACCCCATATCCTAAACCAGCTGTGTATGGCAAGGTGAGGCATCAGCTGAATGATCTCGTGATCACGGAAGATGTTCGACTCGTGGTTGAAGACGGCCGGCTCAGCATCCTGCAGAAGCCTGTAGTAAGGGATACTGCAACACAGGAGCTTGAGGGCGGCACGTTGGATTTGGGCCCGGGGGGGCTTGAGTGTTAGGCATATAGAGGTGTAGTCACGATGTGCTAGCGCGCTTTGAATATTTTGCTGGCGCAACCGTGTCCTTATCGGGCAAGGTAGGACGAGAACCCAACGAGCTTGATTTTGACAAGCTAGATAAATGCATTCTGCAGAACTCCCATGTGAGCTCTACTGGAGACTTGCATGAATGATGAAAAATCTCTGTACGTGATTTAATTGAAGTTCCATACAGCTCGCATAATCCTCGCTTACACGTTGAGCACTTGGCGAGCGAGTATTTCTCTCCACTTTCAGGGAAAACATACGCCCACAACATGATCTCGGGCGTAAGACCCCAAAGAAGACCCAATTTTGGGAACCCTAGTGTATGCCGGACCTGTTCTGGGGTCTAGATTTCAGAAAGTCCCATTGCAAAGTAATCCAAAACATATCGGACTGCGACATGCTTCCTCGCCAACAAACAAGAGGACATGCGACAGCATTTTTGGATGGGAGCATGCCCATCGTCCACTTCTCTACACACGAAGCATGTTTTCATTGCCCATGGCACCTAAAAGACAACACCAACAAACGCAAGATTGATAAAAGCAAGGCAAAAATCTCTTGAAGTTAGGCTTGGAACCCTAGACCTAGCTCCCAAGAAACCTAAGACATGAACCATGCTTAGGAAGCACAAGCACCGAACGCTGGGCGAAGAAGCCCCCACAAGCACTCCAGCCTTGACTTTTGCTCGGGTCGGAAGTGTGAAGTGAAGTTGAGGGATCATGCGCAGGTTTGGCACTGTTGGTAGAGAATCCCGTATCCCCCTTGTAATACCGTAAAGGGTTGAAAAATATCCGGCTTGGCCTGGAAGCATGCACCCTTGGTGCGTGTCCTTCCTTGTGAACAGATGTAGTAGGTCTACATGATTGCTACAACACCTTGCAGGTAGCAAAAGGTCAAGGGTCACACTGAATAAATGTGGCCCAGTGTTCCAACCACAGAAGACGAGATCATAGATTCTTGTCCACTGAGGCCTAGGTACAGACGAGACCCAGCCAACATACCTTTCTGCGGCCACCCCGTCTTTCCGCTGGGATGCTCTGGGTAGGTTCCTGTAAAGCATGCAACTTGGATTTTTGCGCGGAGCCCTAATCCCGAAACTCTTCCCAATTGGACCTTGACAGCGCTTCCCCGCGGGGACCCATTGAACGTCGACCTTGGAGCCAGGCAAGGTCTTCACCAGGTCCTTGTCGCGCACCAGCTCCATGGTGACATCCTCCAAATAGTTGGGCGCCCGATCTAATTTGCTCTAAGCGATCAAGGCAGGCCAATTCTTGTAAGGTATCTGATTTTCCGCCCACGTCCTTTAGATTTATCATGGCAATCACTGTGCATCGCTCAGCTTAGTTTGATTGGAGCTCTGACGTCTGTGCGACGGAAGAGCGAATGTCGGCAAACCTAGGGGCCAAAGCCAGAACCTTGATTTTCGCGAACACTCCCGCATCCCCAAACAAGAAGCCCAAAAGCAACTGAGACCTCAAGCCCGCAACCCTGTCCAGGGGTGGACGGTCCTGTCTTGTGAATATCTGGCACGTGAAATCTCCCAGCCTGGGCAGAACATGGTTCAAACATTTACATTCTAGCCACCAGCATGCTATCCGCAGGATGTACATGTGCAGCACATGTCCCACTCACTCTCTACTGCAGAAGTGTTCACAACTGTTTTGGCAGGAACATAGCACACGCGCAACATCCAATCCAGTCAGAGCGCTATGTGAGTCACACTGGCAGGCGACGCAACACTAGACTGGCACTTCTTCCAAAGAAGTCGGAGTCTGGCCACAACGAGGCTCCGGTTAACATCAACTGGCAGCGCTAGGGCTTTGATCCAGCTGTCCAGATCCTCCAGGCTGACAGCTATGAGACCAAATTCCTCAGGCGTAAAGACCAACAGGTCATCATAGAGCGCCTGAGGGATATTGCACGCTGCAATCAGGGCCCCCATATCAGCAGATGTTTCCGCGGAAGCTACTGCCCAATCCTCATGCCCATCAACCGGCATGAGCGCAAAATCGCCCCACTCCTGATCCATGGCCTCAGAGCAAGAAGTCCTCAGCTAGGGCAGGTGAGACAGGTACTACTCAAGACAAGGTCGCGTGGCACCAGGAGCCAAGAAGTCTTACTGCGTGGGGATAAAGGGTCAATACGCTGTCGTGTGAGATACAAGGAATGCTTGGCACTCCACTCATGCAAAGTCGCACACGCAGACTTCCAAACACATGGTACGCAATCATGGGTTAACACAAGGACAAGTAGACTGATTACGAGAAACACATGAACACTCTGCCCACATCCAAGGCGCCGCAACATCACAACAACACGTAAGACGCATGACCTAGCCCTCATCATCACACTCCTCTACAGACTTAGCACCGCACAGAAAGAGAAAGCATAACTCTTTTCTTCGGGGCAACCACCAGCCAGCATTTGAAACTGGTCTCAACACAGCAGCAACTGCTACTGCAGCAATGGACAGAAGTCCAACACCCTAGAGGGCAGCCAGGAGCAAGCTAGACTCCAACACAGTAGCAACCGCTACTGCAGCAATTGACAGAAGTCCAAACACCCAGTGGGCAGCCAGGAGCAAGCTAGACTCCAACACTGTCATTGTCGGCAAGCTAGACCCCAACACAGTAGCAATCGCTGCTGCAGCAATGGACAGAAGTCCAAACACCCAGAGGGCAGCCCGGGGGCATCATCGCCTGCCCTTGTCGGCAAGCTAGACCCCAACACAGTAGCAACCGCTACTGCAGCAATGGACAGAATTCCAAACACCCAGTGGGCAGCAAGGGGGGCACACATAATCGCCTACCAACTTTTTTTTATAAGGCAAGCGTGTGTAAGTTTCAGACGCTCAGTATACTCTTAGGCTTCGCTCACTTGCCTGTTGCGAAGGCACAGGCACCCTGGACGAAGGCACAGGCGATCATTCGGGGCCGGCTCAGGAACAAGGTAGCGGGCTGCTAGAATGCTACCGCAGACTGTCCTGGAGCTGACCTGACAATCCTCACTGCATAGTTGCTTGCAAGTGATATATTCCTGCAGGGCTTCTGACCCATAGACATTCATCTGGGACAGTGTCGAGAACTGGCGCAGCCTCGGGCTCCTCTTCACTCTCCTGAAAGGCTTCAGGGACAATGCCATCACTGCGCTCAACGCGGACACATGGCTGCACAAGCATGGGCACGTCGTTCTCCTCTGGCGCTGGACGCACAGTCTTTGCCGGAGCAACTGACACAGACTCTCCAGCAGGCGGCTTAGGCACATGCATGTCGTGCGCTAGGAAATAGGAGAAGGCAGGATGCTCAGAGGCTTCGGTCACCTCTGGCAAGGCGAGCGAAAGAGGCTTAGACGGAATGGGGCGCTGAGCACCACGGGCAACGGGCGTGACAGGCAACCAGCCCTTGGCCAGGGCTTGCAGATAGGCATCTTGGACCAGCAGTGTGGGACCAAT
>CAJNIZ010023658.1:67601-82044 GCA_905231905.1 Symbiodinium pilosum | reverse complement strand
CGACCAGGACGACGACCACGACGACAACAACGACCACGACCGCGATCACGACCACGATCCCGACCACGATGACGCATGGGGCCCCGCCCAACCGGCCTTCTTTTTGAGCCAACCTCGGCCTCAAGGAACTTGCTGAATCGCCACATGAGAGAGCGTGTTTTAGATATATTATGAACCACAATCGCCAAATGAGGGAGCGTGTCTAAGATATATGATGAAATGGAATCGCCAAATGAGGAGGGGTGCCTCAGATATATGATGAACCGAAATCGCCAAATGAGGGGGCGTGTTAAAGCTAAGATATATGACGAACCGGAATCGCCCAATGAGGGGGCGTGTATAAGATATATGATGATACGGAATCACCAAATGGTGGGGCGTGCTTAAGATATATAATTGTAATATGTTGTAATATGATATGGTATAATATGATATAGAATATGATAGAGTACCCAGATCAGTGGTGCAGGTGGCGCATGGCGGTCGCACAGATGTGGCCAGGTGGCGCAGATGGCGCAGGCGCCGCAAGGCGGCGCAGGCCAGCGCAGGCGGCGCAGACGCTGCAGGCGGCGCATGGCTGCGCATGGCTGCGAAGGGGCGGCGCAGGAGGCAAAGACGCCGCAGTCCGGCGCAGAGCAGCGCAGGGAGGCGCAGACGGCGCAGGGTGACGCAGGTGGCACAGGTGGCGCAGGGATGCGCAGGGTGGTGCAGGTGGCGCAGATGACGCAGGTGGCGCAGCGGCACAAGGCCCAATTCAGGCCACGCTTTACTCCCGCACTCGAGGATGCTGCCACCGTGATTGGGACCGTGTTCCAATCGCTCTCGGTCTGCATCCGGGGCTTCGTGCGCGGGTGCCATGCACCGCGACGCTGAGATCCAGTCCGCGGAACGCGCACGGCCGGTCCGCTGCTGTCATGTTTTACTCCCTGGCCGTGTGAACATGTTCCGTCATTTCCTGGCCCCTCAGGCTTCCTGCCACACTTTGAGACAGCTTTTGGGGGGTCAAATAAGCATTTGGAACGCTCATCTGGCCCAGACCCCCTATCTTGGGCTTACGAGTGGGGTCTGGGCTGGGTATACATCTCTACTGTACGGCTCCGTTGTATGTTTGACTTTTTTCCGCGGCTTGTGGACCTAATTCCTTGCCTAGTCCAGTCTTAGCATCTCAAAAAAAGAAGAGTGCTGAACCCTGACCCAGACCGAAAACCTTTGAACCCTAAACCGTGGCTGTACATTTTGGCCCTTCAGGTGTGTTGCTTCGTTATCATGGGATGGTGGGGAATGTGGAATTCCAAGCAGTGGACGTGAAAACGCTTGTCCCCAGAACCTTGCCCCCCCCCCCCCACACCCTAAACTCTAGGGCAGTGGATGCTCATTCATTGAGCGCCCGAGCACCTGTTTATGAGCAGCTGTTCCCAAGTCTGTCGCTTTCCGGGTAGGGGTCTTTGGTTTAGCGCTTAAGGTTTAGAACGGTTGCTTGGGAGCTACCATGTATAAAAACTTGTTTGGGTCCCAAGATAGTCTCTTTCTAGCACGTTTCAGGATGCTAAAGGATCAGGCAAAGCCTGCTTGGAGGCTCATGGGACTTAGTAAGTATTTATATATACGTAGGGTTATAAGCCCAGTTATAAGTAGATACTAAGTCCCATGAACCTGAAAGTTTTTAAGCCCCAAATTCAGAACCCCAAACCCGAAACTCCAATAACCCCTGATCCCCAAAGCTGAATCAGCTTCTTCGACGTGCAAAGCACAGATTCCTCAGACGTGGCTGAAACGATGTGTCCTACCCCCTTGCGCACCTCCATCCCAGGGTTTACGGTTTAGGGCTTAGGGTCCTCCAACCTTAAACCCTATCCATGAAACCATCTCTTAGCCACCAGAACCATGCTTTTCGCAGGGTCCCAAAAAAAAAAAACGTCTATAGGCAAAAAGCCAGGACCACACAAACTCAGAGAGTCGGACTATAGATCGAAACCCTTCTGGTAGGCCAAGAAGCCCTACAGCCTTTCCCCCAAAGCCAGAAACAACACTTACAGTAGATCCTAAGACCCCTGAATCCTGCAGACTTAACGTTGGATCGGGTGTCCCAATCCAACTTTCAAAAGCTATACGGCTCCTTGGAATTTAGCTTGGACCGTGGACCCTTAACCCTTTGGGATTCCCTTATCATCCTGTTATAGGTACCTAAGGGTTAATTAACCCTTAGTAGGGGTCCTAAGTGCCACGCAGAAGGTAGAGATCTCTAGCCAGGAAGCCTGGCTGTGCCTGGAAGCTGCCAACTGGCCGAGGCCGCCTCTGCTCAGAGTTTTACAGGGTACTGTAGAAGCCTACATAATTACCAATATCATGGTTCCATATTCCTTCAACCCTAACGTAGATTATATGAGGTTATATAGGGGTTATATTGGGATGATGGAAAAGAAAATGGAAACTACTATTGAAGGTGATTCATAAACCCCCTGAATGATCCAAAAATTGGAACCCCCTCAATATGAACCCATTACTACATTGGGGTAACTAGGAGATTACCAGGGGGTTCCATTGTTTGGATCCTTTCAGGGGTCTGGGTAGAAGCTTGAAGTTTTAACCGAGGTTATCTCTTTATAATCCCTATATACTCATAGCAGAATATACGCCAAAATCCTATTCAAATGATTTAGGCCCGTGTACATGTAGTAGGTTAAGATTGTAGGGCCTTCTGGCCTGCTGTTTACATAGTGGGTGAAGTACTCGGCCATTTTGGGGTTTGCGGGGGCTAGGGTGTAAGGTTCAGGGATGGAAGGTTTTGCCCCTAACCCTAAGCCCACAAGCCTAAACTCTAAATGCTACACAATTAAGTGGCCACTGTTCTAGGATCGGGGTATTCTGATCCCCACCAAGGCAAAAACCTTGAAGGCAAGGTAGTTTGAAAAAGGACCCCAGGCCCTAAGCCGCAAGTTTTTGAATTTCACGGATTAGTGATTAAGGATTTGGGTTTGGGGTTTAGGATTTTAGGGAATAGGGTTTTGGGTTGTGTTGGACAAGTCCTATCTGGCGTTTCAGGCAACCACCTTGTAGGCAGGGGTCCAAACCTATATACAAGTCCTTACAACCCACCATCTACAACCCTAAATCCTAAGAACCCCAACCCCTACAGCCCCAGCCATACCCTTAAACCAACACAATCCCCTCCCTTTAGCATTAAACAAACCTCCACCCCCTAATATTTAAATACGCCCTACAGTAGCCCCCAGATTAAGGGGCCTAGTTAGCATTGGGGGGTGGGGGTTTAACCCTGAAATACATCGGAAAGCACCGCCTCCAGGCTACGAAAAATCGACCTCTCCAACTGTTTCGATGAATCCGCAACCTGCGCGCCCACCCGCAGAGAGACCGGGATGTAGGGCTCAGGGGCTTTAGGGGGTTCTAGGGGTCTTGCAGGGTTTTGGGGGTTGAAAGGGTTTTGAGAGGTTTAGGCTTCAGTTGATTTAAGTGGCTTTAAGATTTTTTTTCGGGGGGAATAGGAGGGGAATGTTGGGCATGAGTCTGCCTGGACACCCACAAAAAAGGGAGTTTAGGATTTAGAGCTTGGGGTTTTTAAGGGGTTAAAGGGCTTTCTGGTGTTTCTGGGGGGTTTGGGGAGGGTTCTTGGTTTGTAAGCTGCGCGCGTGACCCTAGTTTGCAGGCGAGATGTGAATTCAGTTGATATGTTCATGGACCCTTAACCCCTTAAACCTCCAACCCTGAACCCTAAACGCAGTGTTTGCAAAAGCGTTTGTCTTTCATGTCTTAAGGGTGGCTGGTGAGCCAGCACCCAACCCTAAATCCCCTAAAGCCTAAACCCTGAGCCCCGTAAACTCTGAACTCCAAATTTTGGATAGCCGTAAACCTCTTACACCCTACAGGGATTTGGGGTTCAAGTGCTTGGCTCTGGAGTTCCAGTTACCTAAATGCCAGGTTACTGGGCCCTACGTCCCTTCTACTTCCCCAAACACCTCTAACCCGGTAGCTCACTGTTTGGGTAACCGGAGTCCCAGGGTAGGGTTTATCAGGCGTGGGTTTCCGTGGCTTTAGTTTGAGAGCTCCAAGTTTAAAGGGCTTACCCCTGAACCTGAAGACTCGACGCCAAAGCTTTCAAGGTTTAGGGTGTTGGGGTTTAGGGTTTGCAGAGGTTTGGACCCTGAACCCATGTTTGCGGTGTAGGGCAGTGTAGGGCTTAGGGTTTCAGGGGATGAGGGCACTGTGTCCAAAGTTTGGGCGCTTTGTGGCTTGAGCCTTAGAATTACAAGGGATGATGCTGTTGTATATAGAGACTATATCAGGGTGCAAATAAGGGGCTGTATAGGGGATTCCTCTTGGATGCTAGTACTTTCAACCAGGGCTCATGTGCTACCCGGGGTTTCAGCAGCTAGTAAGGACAATGTTGGGTTTGAGCAGGCCGAATGGGGTCCTAAATCTTGGGGCCACGGAGCGGTACCTTTGGCAGGGTTATTTTTCAATTCCTGAAAGCTTGAAGGTTTTCAGTTTAGTTAGGGCTGCTTTGACCTCATCTATGTGACTCCCTGAAGACATCGTGCAGATCCCTTGAAAGTGGAGATCCCAAAAGCAGGCCTTGTGCTGGCTCGTCAACCGCTCGGTTCTCCTGACTGTTCCTCTTTAATACGACCGTAGCACGTCTTACGACCTGACTGGGGACGTTGCTCTTTGCGATGGTGCGATTTCACCTTCTAGGGTATATATATATATATACCCGCTACAAGTAAAGGGCTAACAAGCCCTAAGCCCAAAACCCTAAACCCGAAACCCCCAATCCTCAAACCCCCCAAACCTAAACCCAAAAGCCCTAAACCCTAAACTTCCCAAACCCTAAGCTCTAATCCCTAAACCTCGAAAACTTGAATCCTTAAATCTTAAATCTGAATCCCTAAGCCCTATACCCCCTATGTACTCCCAGTTCAGACCCTATACAAGCCCTATCAACTCCAAATCAACAGCACCAGCTTCAAGCCCCAGGCCACTCGGGCGGAGCAGCTGCCATCAAAGCTATGGCCACTTCGCAGGTGCAACCACCCGAGACGCGTACCCCCCTTTAAGGTTGAGGGTTTGGGGTTCGGGGTTCCATAGTTAAGGGTTTGGGGCTTATGGTTGCGGATAAGGGTTGAGGGTTGGGGGCTTAGGGTTTATGGCTTAAGATTTAGGTTTTTGGCTTGAGGTTTGGGGTTGAGAGTTTACGGTTTATGGTTAAGGGTTTGCTTTCCAAGTTTCGCATTGAGGGTTTCTTCTTTTAGGGGCTCAGGTTTGGGGTTTAGGGGTTTGGCCCTGGGTACAGCAGGGTCCGGTACTTCCTAGGAAGGCCCGGGGCTCTAAACCCCCAAGCCCAAAACCCTAGGTTTCGAAGGCTAGGTGTTATAGAGACCCTCCCTGCAGCCCCAATTACCTACATTTTTTATGTGTTATAATGGGAACTCAAATGGAAAGACAATGGAAAATCAAATGGAAACTGGGCTCATATAGGAGCTTATAGGGACTATTAATAAACCCAATAACCTACAGTTAAAGGTTATACCTACCTATTAAGGAGGAATTACTGCTAAGCTGTAGGTAATCGGGGCCACAGGTCAACCCTTAACCTTAGCCATGGGATTTAGGGCTTCCCGTTGAAGGTTCGTCTGCTTTTTGGAGGTCCATGGGGCTTAGTAACCACTTTTTCTGGGCTTATAAGCCTACTTATAACTCCCCTACTGGCCTTACAGGGGTTACCCCAAGTATAAGTAAGGTTATAGCCCCAGTTATAAGTAGTTGCTAAGTCCCATGAACCTTCAAGTAGAACCTGATGAGTTTCGCTGAGTCCCCTGGGGATGGTTTTTTGTTGCTATTGCGCCCCAAGAAGACCATACAAAATCCCTAAACCCTAAACCCTACCCTAAACTTATATACCCAAAACCCATCAACCCCCGAACCTTATCAACCCCAGCCAGACCTTCAGTCCTGAGCCCTAAACCCTATAAACCCTATAAATGCTAAACCTACTGGTGCGTAAGGGGGTGTGGGAGAGTGAATATAGGTACCATTATGAGTATGCGTATGGGGATTATAGAGGGATTATGATAGGGATCCACCCCCCCCCCACCCACTCTCCCTTAAGCACCAGTAGGTAAACCACATAAGCCCTGAGCGTCCGGAGGGTTGAGGGCATCTTGGGCGTTGAAAGTTTGATCTTCTTGGGTGTTAAGACTGGTCTTTAGGGGTTGGTGTTTGAGGTACTTAGGGCTTAAGGCTGTACAGGGGTTTGGGGTTGTTGTTTTTGTTGGTTTAGGAGTTTCTGGCTATTGGGGTGCAGCAGCTTGATCATGAAACAATACCGTAATCACCTCTATCACCTCTCCCTAATACTACAACCCCCACCCCCAGCCCTCTAATGTTACATATTCCCAGTATACTGTAGTATACCATGAGGGGAATATTCAATACTAGGGGGTGAGGGGTTTTTGTATTAGGGGGAGGTGATCAGAATCTTTGGGGAGCCGATTGGGATGCATTTCATGCAGAGTCTTGGGCCTGCGGTTTAGATCTGAGGGTTGGGAGCTTCGGGTTGACGCGGTTTAGGGTTTAGTCCGAATCCTGTTGCACCCCAATGTGAGTTCTTGTCTAAACTGCTTGAGGGAGTTTATATAGGGGAGTATAATAGGGACTATTAAGTAGGATACTCAGACTACAGCTCATAAGTTATAAGTGGCTATTAGAGCGCAAGCTACAACAACAGCCTACTCTGATTATTTGGGCCATTGTGGTATGCAGATTGCCTTGGCAATCTTCGGCATTCTTCCTTGCACCTAGGTTCATCTCCCACCCGCCCCACACCCTATACCACTGACCGCGGCACCCTAGGAAATTGAATCAATACTGTCAGGCCTGATGGAATTACCATGATGCTTTAAGCAGGTCCCTCCCCAAATCCTTCAACCTGCGAAGCCTCCTCAACTCTCAACTTTTACCTGTAACCCCAATTACCTGCAGCTGTATGGGTTATAATGGAAAATCAAAAGGGAAATCAGATGGAAAATGAAATGGAAAATGGGCTCATATAGGCCTTATAAGGGGTTATTATGTAACCCCAATAACCCACAGCTTCTTATGGGTTATATCTACTCATTAAGGGATACTTACTAAAAAGCTGAAGGTTATTGGGGTCACAGGTAGGGTCTGATTTGCCAACTCCAGGAGATGTCTTCATAATGTAAGGTGTAGGACTTTAATTGGAGGTTCTAGGCCTCCTGTTTGTTCAATAGGCGAAACCATCTGGGGAATCCAAATACAGGAATTTCTTAGGGGTCGTAAAGAAGCCTCTATAGGGAAACCTGGGGAACCCTAAGAACAAACTTCTGGGTTTGGGGTTCCATAGGCATCAAACCCTAAACCCTAAACATTGTAAATGCCCTGCTTGATTGTCGAGATACTCCCAAGTGAGGAAGGTGCGGGAGTGTGTTGGGGCTTCAGGTTCTCAGGCGCCTAGACTAATCCCAAACCTTTTGGTGCTAAAGGGAGAGTGGGAGAGTGGATCCTTAATAACCCCTATATTCACTCCCCCACTCCCCCTCAAGCACCAGTAGGTAAACCTTTGGGTTTAGGGTTTGGGGGCCAACCATGGTTTCCTAACCTTCAACCTCCTCAATACCAGAAACCCCCAACCAAACAACAGAAAAGGAGTCGTCGAACAAAACCGCGTGCTTTTTGAAGGGCCCCTTAGGGCTTCACGTTTTAGGGATCAGAGGTACAGGAGGTGTCGCCGCGGGGCCTGGGTTTTTAAACAAAGAAAAGAGGAACAAACCAAACATATATATATATATATATGTACTACGAAACGTAGGTGTATGCATGCCAGGTCATATATACATATATGTAATGTGTATATATATATATATGCTTTGACGTGCTCTACCTCTCCGCACTGCTTCTCGAGGGGTTACGTAACTGTTGTATGCTTAAGAATCCAGACACTCAGAAAGGCAGGGGTGGGGGAACAACCGCACGCCCTATATGGGTACACGGTTATTCCCCTACCCTTGCATGTCCTGCACTTGGGTTGTTCTCTTGCATGTGTGTTTCCAAATCAAAGCCCTATTCCTCATACATATTTATATGCAGGTGCAAAATTCGGTTTTGGGATTCTGAATCTGGGGCTGGCGGGGCTGCTTCTGGGGGGGATGTTGAGGGGCGCCGTTTTTGGATCGGGGCGGGTTGCAAGGGCTTTGCTAGAATTTTAGGTCCCCGGATCAAAACGCATTATGGGGGGCCCTCTTCCGCCTGAGTGGCCCATATTGCTTGTAGCTCCATCTACATCCTGTGGATTCTGCCGCTGGGGGGTGTACGCACGGAAAACGTCTGCATGGCTGTTTTTGGAGGCCGGGCTCTTGCAGATAGATCGGTTCCTTTCACAACTTTCTGAAAAGTCTTCATGTGACCCCACGTAAATTGCATGAGCTCAAGATGTGAGGCTCGACGTGCTTATGGTTGACGCCGTGAGTACTGAGTGCGCTGACCCCAGTCCGAGTCAAGTCAGCTGGCTTGGGGAATCGGAAGCCAGCAGGTCCGAATGTACTTTATGGGACCTCCGACTCTGTCAGCCTCTTGTCGGAGTATCATCTTGTGTCAAGCTTTCCTTCGGAGAGGGGAAGGACTCCAACCTTAATAGCCAGCTCTTGCAGACATGTCAGGTATAACTGTTTCCTGGTGCTGAGCACATGGAACCAGGCAGGACAACACCCATGTTTTAATCAGGTCTACGAGTCTGCGCTGACCTTTATTGGTACGGGATTATCTTACTGCGACCTCGGCGGACCGCTACAGTATTGCTGCCTCCTTGTAATGGCCATCTATCCCTACAGTCCCGTGTACCGAAAAAGTCAATATGGCACCATCAAACGTTTGGGGTCAATCACAAACCATTTATGGGAGAATCATGGTAGATGTACGTGGCTTAGGCGATTCTGACTGCTTTACTGCTGCAAGCTCGAAACCTATAGAATTCTCATTCTGCTTGCATAAGCCGCCTGCCAGCTTGCTTGGGATAATATGCCCTTTACAATTTTTGTGATGGGGATTTCAACAGCATTCGGGGTCAAAAAGAATCCTCATGTAGCGAAGTAACCAGGTAGGACAACGCCCATGTTTGAACTAGGTCATGGGTTGTACTGCAGTCCCTCACAAGCTGCCCTTCTCAACCCCAAAGCCTGAGGCCCAGACGTGCCGCAACCCAAACGAAGGAATGCTTCTCGCTCCTGATTGTGACGGACTTCTGTGTGACCCCATGTAGAATCTAGTTAAGCCTTGCTTCTGACAGTAGAAGCGATGCACCTTTAGCCCGAAAGGCGATATCAGCGTCATCGCTTCCAGCGCAAGAAATCTGAGCTGTGAATAGGGGCGCGCCGCTTTGTTTCACAATGTGGCCGCCCAGGGCCCATTCTGTAGTTAAAAGAGTCTATCACGCGGGTCCTATATACTACTTACGGTGGGCCATCCGATCCTGTTACCTACCTAAGGCCCTGAGCCGGTTTTTTCAAGCGAAACCAGATCTTCGGCATCGACGGACCTCGCCAAGAAGGGCAGGCCATACATGAGTAGAGACTCAACCTGGCGATGCCCCACAATTCTTCAGTATAACATAGTAGGCTACCTGCTTGGCTGCCAGTTAGACACAAACCCAATTCCCCATTTCCAGTCGGCATGCCATATACTGCGAGGAGTGTTGACTTTTTGTTGCAGCAGACATTAATACAAACCCAAAGTTCCATTTACACAGGATTTTCCTTCATGTACAGAAACGGCTAAGAGTATCAACCTTACCATGATCTCTGGTTTTCTGATTGGCACTGTTGCCGTGTAAGCTATCATGATTCGGATATGTCTCGCAAAGGTCTTTCAGTGCGTGCACCCCAGTCAACTGTTGCGTGTCCCCGTAGCCTGTCTTGCTCACAGCGCCGCCTCCTTTTCTAGATTTAGTCTCAGTCAGCACGAGTATTGGGATTGCTTTGAGTCAGTAGGATGCAACAGTGAGTAATGTACTGCACGACGACGATGATGATGGCTTTTTTGAAAGCATCATGCAAGTGCTCCACCATGTTCCACAACACTTACTGTAATTAATGTGCGAATAGCCTGGAACATGGACAAAGCAAACTTGCAAGCGTGGAAAAAGTAACAACAACAAATCGCTGAAGAACCTTGAGAGCGGCGGTAGCAACATTGTCAGTCACAGAGACCCTGTTGCACCCGATGATGAACCCGATCGCGGCCAAAAGGCTGGAGGGACTTGCCCCAAGAATGTGCAATTGCAAGGGTGCCTGCCAAAGTTTCATCTAATTCCCCCAAAGTTGGTAATCCTTACTTTTTAGTGTCCCCAAATGGTGTTTCTGTGTCCGGCGGACCTGCAGTAATCTTGGAGAAGTGTTGCAAAGTTCTTCTAGTCTCACAAGAGCATCCTGAGCCCATCGGTTTTCGCTGACCTTTGGAAGCGAGGGCCTTGCGCCATCAAACCTGAATGCTGACATCAGTGCAGGTCATTCGGTCGCCAGTGGCGCAAGCTCCGCCACAACAAGATGAGCAGTCAACAGCTGCCAGACCTGCAGACGGCAGATCAGGGCACAGCGGAAGGGCAGCTTTAAACGAGGTTTGGTGATCATAAGAGACCCCAGCTTGTTTTAAAGTCGCTCGGGGCTTGCTGGCAAAGCCAGCGTCGCAGCCGTTTTTTCCCGTGAGGCCCTTAGGAATACTTGATACCATAAGTTGGGGGCTTTTATTTTCTTGCAGGGTGCAGAGAGGCACTGGGCGGAATGTCCCTTCCAGAAGGTCCTAATACCCTGTTCAATACGTCTGCAGAGTCCACAATCCGGAGTCCGGAGAGGGGATTGTCACGAGGAGCTGCTACTTGCTCTGTTGGATGCGCCGGCTGTAGTGGTTGCTGCGTTTGGCAGGGAATTGAAGTGCCCTTATTTTGCAGCTTTCTGGGTTTCAAGAATAGAAGAAGCACAGCAAGAGCAGAGTAGCATTTGGAATGAAAGTAAAGACAGCCTTGGTAGGCATGATGATGTGATATGTTGTTTTCAATGACAGGCCTAATGAGAAAATGAAAAACATGAAACAACATGAACGTGATGGATCCATGAAAATCAGCAACATTATGACAATGCTGCAAATATAAATCATGAAAAGTCATTTAAAAGGAAAACATGAAAATTCGAAACATGATGACAAATTATGAAAATGAAGAAAACTGGCTGGGGTCTTGGATGATTTGCACCAGTTTTACTATGAAGAAAAATGATGAACTTCATGCAAAATGATGTAAAGTGAGAAAATTATCTTTAAAACCACGAAGGATGTAACAAGTAATCAAAATAATGAATAGATCAAAAATCATGGAGAAAAAAAGGAAACAAGATGACAAATGCTTGCGCGCATGTGCTTTGTAACGTAACAGCGGGGGGCTTGGCAGGGCACCCCCCAATTGAACAGAGATTAAAACTCCCGAAAAGGAAACGCTATAGCGAGTGGCAGTATAGATGTTGCCGCAAGCAAAAATGTGGGATTCGTAAGCCACAGTAAGGAAAATACAAGCACTTGTTGCGCCGTAAGCACCGTATGCTTTTGTTTCCGGGGTCTGGTTGAGTCATATTTGGAATTGTAGCCTTCAATACTCCTTTGTCGACCTCAGGAACTTGTTCAACCTCAAAACAGTGTAGAAACCAGAATCCATTGTTGCTATTCCCGCGTTTCCGCCGTAAGTGCCGTAAGCTGGTTCCCTGAAAAGCGGCCGCCGTAAGCTAAACCCTGGGTTTCGTAAGCTAGGGGAAAGAAAATTGCATGCTGTGAAAGACAAGAATAAAGGTTTTGATCCCTCCCCAGTTGTAGAATCATACTATAGTCCCGCTTAAGTAGATAGAATGTGGCTTTGGGCATATTAAAATAAGATCCCCATATACCCCATATTCTATCTACTTAAGGGGGACTATAAACCTTACACTGGTATTATTAAGTCCGATGACCTTGGTAGGTTCACGAACAGGTCAAGTGCATGTCCAGCACGAAAGCATTAATGGAAAACGAATATAAGACAGGGTTTAGGGTTTAGGGTTAGTAGGGAATGAGGGAATACAACCCGATATCATCCCTATAATATAATAGATTGTCTCATTCCCTATTGACCCTAAACCCTAAACCCTATTCCCTATTCCTACTAACCCTGTACCCTAAGCCCAGAATATTCCCTTGTTCCCTACTTACACTAAATCCTAAACTCTATAACATTCGCTGATTCCCTTCTAAACCCCAAACCCTATACTTTTCCTTTACTTCCTTTATTACCAAGTAAGTGTCCAGGAGAGGATGAAGCGGATCAGTCAACAAGGACAGCTCCAGGGTTTCAGGTTGCGGAAGCTACATTGCAGGACTTAAAACGGTTTAGGGTGTAGGGCTTAGGTTACTATGGTTACTGTTCAGGAATTTAAGTTAAACACTTTCCATACTATGGGCATACAGGGAGTAAGTGAGATGGTTTCCTAATTATGATGACTTATTCTCAGTTCCCTAAACCCTAAACCCTACACCCTAAACCCTAAACCCTATAGGAAGCCAGCTCCAACGATCTAAGCCGCAGGCAAGCCATTTGATTGCTAGGCCCCGCTTCTTCTCCAAGACAGAGCCAACATCGAGGTGATCTTTGGCATGTTTTAGGGTTTAGGGTTTAGGGTTTTAGCCTTTGAAGGGGGCGACAATTTTTCGGTTCTGAAACAAGTGGCCACTTTTCAGTCTTATGGTTGTTGCATGACACGTTGTTTACTACTATTAGCACAGATTAGGGTTACTTTTTTTGGTGGTCTCTATAATAATTAAGGATTCTCGTATTTGGGTGGTTGACATTGGGGCCCCTGTAGTTTGGGAAACTACCATATCCTGAATATTCCATCAACCTTGTAAACCTCTCGAGTCAAATAGATCATATCCGAACGGCAGCCTGCAAACAGCTCAAAGTTATGACCACAATTGGCATGTCAGAATAAGCAAGGATAGAGAGGTCTGTTGCTGCAGGAGTCGGCAAGGGGGGGGACTGAACCCTAAACCCTAAATATGTTGGTTGAGAAGCAGGGTGAGCTGAAAGGGGAGCATCGACCAACTTATTGGATGTTCACTTCATTTTCCTTCATTTAAAATGGCAGTAGGCTTCTTCCTGTCAACCACCCGCAGGCTTAGCTGCCATCTAGTCTTGTATGTCACTTCACGTGTGCTGACATTGGCAAGGCGAATCTCTTGTAATTGAGTTATTTTACTGACAGCCTGTATGCCTAACATGTTGTGGGTTCAGAGTTGGCGCGAAGAGCCGTTTCAGCGCGGATATTGGAGCACGGGAAATGGGAGGTTCGGGTTCCAGAATGAGGCTTGCCAACTCCTGCAGCATCAAAGCCAAAGCTTTCCACGAACATGCTTAGTCATTGCGAATGGAACGGATCTTTTCGAGCCATGTACGTCCATCATGATATGCGCGTATCATCTCGCTTCCAGACGCTAAGCCCCTTTTTCCTGCGAAGCCGCATCACGACTTAACTTCCCCTGAAAGCTTAAAGCGTTGAGAGCGTCTACCAGAAGCTGGTTTCGTCCTCGAAGCTGAAACACATGCGGGTTTGGGGGGTTCAGGGTTGAGGGTTTAGGGTTCAGAGCTTAGGGTTCAGAGTTTAGGGTTAGGGTTTAGCCCCCCAACATGGAGAATCAAATGGAAAAGATCATGGCACATTGAATGGAAACTGGCGGATATATAGAGGATTGTCGGGATTGAGTAGAGTTTCCCAAAATTAAGGATACCATTTTCGGGCTACTTAATATAAGGAATACAGTATTCGGGGGTCTGTATTGGCGCCCCCCCCCCCTTCCCTATTTGGGAAATTACCACATACATGCAGGTATCAAGTTTAGTTAATCCGCCACCACACCTGTAGAGACCGGAGCACCAAACTGGGTGGTTGACTATCGGAAGGGGCTCGGCCACAGTTTGGGCATGTAAAGCTTGAACTTCCACCCGAAGCTTCTGATCCAGTGCACAAAATACTCGAAGGAAGACGTTGTGTGATCTCACGTAGCCGCGCTCCCGAACAATGATTTCGCAGGTCGAGTTATCCCCTACGTGGCAGGGGCTGTCGAGAGCACAAGGGCAGCTGAGAAGCAGATCCCGGAAATGTTGGAGTGACACGACTTCCGTTTTTGCAAGTGTGAACTTTGGGGTTCTCATGGGTCGATGTCATTGTCCAATGTGATCTCCTGGTTTTTGAGGAAGCTCGTGGAGCTTGGTCTCCAATGAGGTGTTTGGGGGATTTTGTTGTGGTGACAGTCTAGGGGCTTCAGCGATTTTGAAGCATTGCCAAAGTGAACGAAGGGCAGTCTGCAGAAAAGAGTCACCCTAAACCGCTAAACCCTAAAC
>CAJNIZ010023658.1:56565-67565 GCA_905231905.1 Symbiodinium pilosum | reverse complement strand
AACCCCTAAATCCTAAACCCTTTGCTGTAGGGGAGGTTGATGTTTGCTAGCCTTCTGAGCCCTAAACCCGAAAACCCTTATAGTTTCAGACAGTTTTGACGCAAGGACTTTCAAAGGAGACCCAAGAGTTCTCATTTGGGCGGGGTGTTTCGTGTTTGTGGTTGTTTTTTGTGGATTCGCTTCTCCGATTTTATCAGCATGGTGGTAGGCGGTAGGAACACAGCTCGGTACCAAGATCAAGAACGTTCCCGAATTCCCAAAATGGTAGTTTCCCAAAATGGGGGGACCACAATATAGAGCCCAAAACACTATAATCCTTGTTATGGGGACCCCAAAAGGTACTCCTAATGTTGGGACACCCCCAGAATCAGTAAGCAGTTCGGGACAGCTGCAAGCTGTAGGCATTCAAATGCTAACGGACCGGTTCTGGGCCTGGGGAAGCGGGTGCGCAGCGGTCTAAATGACGCTGCCGCAGCCTCAGGGTATAGCGATTCATGCAATGAGCACTACAACCCCCTAAAACCTGGACCCTACACTCCTAAACCCATAAGGCCTAAACCCTAAACCCCCAAAGCCAAAAAACTTCAACCCGACACTGCACATTCAGTGCACTTCTTGCTTTGCCAAAGAACTAGAAGCGCTTCTTGACTGAGTTCTACCATTCTTGTAATGTGTGAGGGGCCAATTGAGCTATAGTCTAAACTCCTTGAAGGGGGTCAGGGGATTACATGGCAGACTTTTCTTGGGCTTCTTAGGGGGGGATACTAGGAGTTTAGACAAAAGCTCAATTGGTGTTATGGCACCCAAATCTGCTTATCCCACTGGGACGAGCCAGAGACGCACGGAGCACCTACTCAATGGCCCCAAGGGCCAGAGATGTACAGTAAATACATGCCCTGGTCGCAAGTCTTTCCCTTCCTTATTGAAGGAAGGAACACACAGTAAGGGTCTTGGATCCTTAGACTGGGCTTCCAGTAACTAAGGGTAGGGTGGTTGAGAACAGTTGAAGATGCATGTGAAAAAAGATTTGTCATGCAACACCAGGGCACTGAGTATGCTTTTCCACTTACGGAGAAAGTGAGGAGGGTGGAGTTTGAGGTTGACTTCCATTTCTTGCTGGGAGGATAGATTCAGATCCGAAGTCAGATCCGAAGTCTACAACCCTTGCACCATGAATCTCAACCCTCTGTCACATTAGGCTGGGTTGCTGTGAAGGAATTTAAATTAAGCTACCACAATAGGTATATATAGTAAGTAATACGGTTTCCCGAATGTATCAACTTAAATGAAGTCCCTCAACGGCAACCCAGTAGGGAATGCTTGCCTGTGCCAACCTCTAAGATCATGATCGTTTTACACAGGAGAAACAGGAGTTTGCCCTTGCCTCTAGGCAAGCGCCCTCAGGTAACAGATTCGTGACTGAGGTTTAAGGTTCCTAGGCTTAAGACTTCAGGATCTGAAAGTCAGGGCGAATTCAAGGGCTTCAGGACAATCATGTTGAACAACTGTCATTTACGCCTTGCATCTTGCAGTTAGCATCAGGGCCCCAAAGAAAGACCTCCCCGCCGTAATGTTTAGAAACCCCCGCCGCTGCTGTAGGTCTCAAAATCTGGCACAGACAAGCGGATATTTTCAAAGGGGCTTTGCGCTCCTACCTGGCAGACTTTTGCAATACATCTGGGCTTTTGCTGCAATGCGTGGTGCCCAGTCACTCTCCTTTCCCAGTTGCAAAGCCAAGCGCTCCATTATGAACAACATCCTAATGTGAACCATACTCTACAATCCTGAAAGGGGGGAGTATAAGGGATTATATCGGGGACTACAATAGGGGTGATTTCAGGGGGATATTTGGAGTTTGGACTATGGCTCATGTTATTTTGCAACTTGAACCTTGCATTTCAGGGGTCAAGGCTTGAACCATGAGGTCAATATGCAAGCCCCCCCTAGGGTTTAGGGATGTATATATGTATGTATGTATGTAGGTAGGTAGGTAGGTGGGTAGGTAGGTATGTATGGTATGTAGGTATGTATGCAGGTATGTATGTGGGTATGTAGGTATGTATGTATTGATGTACGTACATGGGACCAGATTTGTGTTTATTCGATGGCAGGCGTTGCATCTCCAGGGGAAGGGATTAGGAATTAGGGTTTACGGTTTAGTGTTTAGGGCTCTTCATTCTGACTGAAACCTAAAGCCTAGGGTCTCCCTTAACCCCAGAAGCCCAAGGAAGCCTTGCGAATGAGGCATTCCCCTATATATGCAAGAGTCTAAGCCCCTTAAAGGGGTTTATACAGGGAATTCAATAGGCGAGTGTTATAGGAGCTATTAACGGGGGTACTAGGAGTCTAGACTATACCTGATATAGCTTCGCAAGTTTGTTACAAGAGGCTGTGTCTCTCCTACGCTTTGTACCACACAGTTTTTACTTGGGCTCAGGGTCTTCATGATGAGCTTCGGGTCATAGATGCCGAAACAGGGATGCATGCTGGAAGGTAATTGTGGAAGCTTGTAACATCTGGTAAATCTTGTCCAACGCTACGTTCACAGAAGAATCAAATTCCATACCCCGGTTTCATAGTACTGAACACTTCAGCAACTTGGGATGGAGGGGCCCGGGTTCGGCAAGAGCGCCTGTCTCGTCAAAAGACGGCAGATTCAAAAAGTGCTACTTGCTTGTTGTTTGCAAGGAATGGAGGTCTATGGTACTTGGAGCCCCTGGCAATTTCCAGTTCTTTTCCAGTACGAATGACAAAATCGCATGTTTGGTACCTCCTATCCAAAACCTTAGCCGCACGTTCTAATATAGTAGTTTCCATGTTCTTTTCCATTATCCCTATGTGACCCAATATTACCTTATGTCATCCCAATATTCTATTACCCTTTGTTATACCAGATGAAACAAGCTCAGGCTAAGAGCCTTGGGCCTCAGACGATACCCACATCAGCTTCAGCAGCGCAACCTTTACTTCAGGGGGCAAGAAGCATATGGGCCTTTCCGAAAATTCGGAACCCTTTTTTGGGAATTCCGGCGCTAGGTATTACACAGTTTGTGAGTATGTACGAGGGCTCTGCATTTTTGGAAGCTAACATGTTGTAGCCATGCTTCATTGCAGCCATGCCTTTCTGCAACACCAGGCCCACACGAAATGTTTTTTCATCTCGCAGAACTTTGTTGCCAAAACCTTAAATCTATCGTAGTACTTCATCGTATATTATAATATATTATAGTGTTTGTTTCGGGAGTGAGTTTTGCCTGCGTGTAGACCGAAGCAGACATTGGAATGACTTGAACCTGGGGCATTTGTCAGTCTGGATGTCCTTCCTGTGCCATGCAAATGCGTACGGGCCTTCTTGTGTGATATGTCGGCTTCAGGCCTGCACAGGTGTCATTTCAACAGCTTGAACCAGCAAAACAAGTCATTGACACGTGGCAGACCCACACACGACAAAACATCTGCACATCTGCAGTCAGTCGCCTTTGGACCTCAAGAGCATTTAGAGGATCATCTCGAAGATCAGCGTAATTATGGGCCGGCATGTTGCTGTTTGCTTCTAAGCTATGCATGGTAGATTTTGCACGTCATTGCAGGTTTGGGCTAAGGTTGCTAAGGGCTTTAAGGATTTGAGGGGTTGAAGGTTTGGTGTTTTTTTCTGGATTTCCCCTGAAACCCTATTATTTGGGTCCTACATACCCCTATATAGCCCCCAGATATCCCTATATATCCCCCTAGAACCCCCTTAAAGGGGCCCTATTATTGTTTAGGGCTTACGTGGCTTTGCCATCCCACTAGGGGATGGTGGCTTTGGCAGGGAGGTCCAAAAGCAATGGACTGCCCGAATGCGATCCGCCTTGCTGTAGATCTTCTTCAGGACGGGTTTAGGTTTTAGGGGTTCAGGGTTCTAGGGTTCTAGGGTTTTAGGGTTTAGTGTTTGGGTTTTAAGCTTTGGGTTTTAGGGTTTGGGTTCCACCTGTGGTGTGGAGAGATGGTGTGATGGGCTGAGGGCTGAGGGCTCGGGAGTTTTGCGTTTTTAGCATTACAGGGAACGATTCTTTTCAAAGTGAGGGATCTAAGATATGTGGACTCTACTCTTGAAGCTTGATGAGCACATCAAATAAGGCATGCGCATTATGTGCGTTAGATGAACTTGCAGGGAAGGCGATCCTTCCTTGTGTGGGAGTTCTGGTGACCGTAGATATTGGTGGTTGGGATTTCTTCCAATTGCTTTGGGATGTCAGATGGCAGATCGCAGCTATTGGGACGTGATTCGACACACTGCTTAACAAAATTCCTTTCATCCTCGGGTCCATGGAAAATTCTTATTCTACAGCATTAGGTTTCTAGGTGCTGCAGGTCATGCCTTGCAAGTACAACCCTAAGCCCTAAACCTGCAATCCTGAAGCCTAAACGCCGTGTAGGCAACAGTTATGTAGCATTGATCCAATGATGCAGGGGGTATCTTTGCAGCACTTCCTGACCATTAAATGTAGGAGGTAAGATAGGTAAGTCACCATACTGAAAGTTGTGATGTGCAGATCGCCACATTTTAGCATGGTTTTTGCCTGTGTTTCGTCTGACAGTCCCCGCCATCCCTCCTTACCAGAGAACTAAAGCCTTTTGCCTCTAGTCCTCTGGATGCTAAGAGGATGCGTTTGGCGACCTGGTGGCCAAGATCGGCGGCTTGTTGCTGGAAAGGGGGCAGCTGACGATCAGAGAGATGCTGGCATTTGGGAAGGAGGACCTAGACCCTAAACGCCCTAAACCCCCTTACATAACCCCACCTATTATAACACAGCAGTTTTATCCATGTATAACCCCAGTACATATACCCTATCATAATATAGGAGTAGTAGTAGTCTCCATTTTCTTTTCCATTATCCCAAAGAAGTCTCGGTTTGTCAGATCCCGAAGCCACCGCTTAGCAGCCAAAGCGTTGTTTGAGAACAAGTGGATAGCCAGCAAGAAAATGGAAACAACTACGTGGGAAGATCCCCTTCTCGACTGGCCTTTTTATTGGTCGCGGTGGATTTGTAGCATAGTAATTACAGTAATCATATTGATAATCGTAATAACAGAGTTTGCATGCCATTGGCAGGAAAGCTTTGACGACGAGGAGCTGGTTTTTGCCCAGCTCCGCAATGCTGTGCTGGTCCTCACGCAGCATGGGCTGGTCAAGTTTCATCCTTTCCGCCAGTCTCAAGATGGAAAGACCCATGTGCAGGCCCCGCAACATGTAACAGTACTGAGCATGCATGAGCCCTGTGCTTCTCGTCCATCATTCAGCCAGCATGTTGCCAGAAGCTATGGCAGTCTCAATCTTGTGCCTACCCAGCATTGGTGCCAGCCTTTGCAGGTGTATGCGGTCGACATCGACGAAATTCTTGCACGCATCCGCTTTCCGCAGTACTTGGAGTACGTTGGGTGCAAGTACGGTGAGCAGGCCCGTGCATACAATGATGCAATAATGGTTCTAGTGAGCGGTCACCGGTTGTGTGCCCAGACTGGCCAACAGTTCCTCGTTAGATTGGAGGGTTGACCTGTAAAATGGGATCGCCTTCATTGGGCTTACATGAGATGCGGTCAGTCCCTTAGTAGTGGATATAGAGTCCCTCTTGTAGTTTAGTCTAGTGCCTAGTAAGGAACCCATGTCCATTAAATTCTGTAGAAAATATTGACTAGCTCACGTGAGTCGCCCAAGCCCAAACTTGAGATAATGAGCTATAGTCCACACTCCTTGAAGGGGTTTATATAGAGGATTAGATAGGGGAGTGATTATAGGGGTTATTAAGGGGGATGCTAAAAGTTAAGACCATGGTTCGTATGATCGCCCAGAATCGTCCTTGAACCACATGAGTTGGGGCTACCATCGCACTTGGAGCTGTTTGTTTTTGTTTCTCAGGCGTTGAATCGCAGAACAGTGACTGCCAGTTTTTTCCAGGATGCCTTTTCTATATACAAGCACTCCTATTGCAAGTGCTAGTGTCATTGCTACTCTGGCGGCTAATGAGCCCATGGTTATTGTAGTTATGATGATTGCTACTACGACTCCTGCTGTGACTGTCATCTTCATGCTGCCATTCCAACCAGCTTAGTGCACTGCTTCCAGAAATCAGTGACAGAGGTTTAGGATTTAGGGCTTAGGGCTATCATGATTGCTGCCAGCACTAACTACCATGTTTACTGCTAGCATGATCATGGTCGTGTCTCCTAGGTCTGCTGTTGTCGTCATCCTTATTCCTCATGGAACCTTAAAGCCGCGAAGCCCCCCAACATCTTCATCTAGAACCCCTCTAGAGCCTTAGGCCAACATAGGCCAACTGTTTGAATCAGCTTCACCCGTATTGCAAATATCATAAGTTCTTACTCAAGCTCCTGATTGCCGTTTGGACGAAGGATCCCAACACCCTCATACTCAAAGCTTTTTCTTCCAGACCCTAGAAACCTAGACTACAACTAGAAACAGCTCTACACTCACTAGGGCAACATCTTTAAAGCCGAATCACTAAACCCAGAACCGATCCCCAACCTCTCCGCAGGGGCAGGAGCTGCTTGAGGTAGTTCTAAAGTTCGGCCGCGCCGCCCGGCGCGTTGTTCTGGCGGAGGCCTTCGGATGGGGCGGGGATTTCATGGGTCTGCAGGGGGTTTCTTCAATATAAAGCAAGATTTTCAAAAAAGTAGCAGGTACAGTATGTTTGACTTGGGAGGTTTTCGGTGGCAAGCTTCTTGCTCAGTCGCTTCAAGCATGGTCCTACATATGTTTTAACAGCAACTACGGAATTCTGCCAATTGAAGCCAGTTTCCATGTTTTTCCATTCCCCAAACCCCAAACCCTAAATACTGGTTTCCACTTTCTTTTCCATTCCTTCATCCCCTACGTAATCTATTTGCAGAGCCGCTATCCTGCACCATAGATATCCCTAGATGCCCCGGCTTCCAATTTATTATCCATCTGCTTTCAATTTTATTTTCCATCAAGATAATAACCTGGTGTGAACCTATATGTGTGTATAATACATATATATGCATATGCACATTTTAGTTTCCCTTCCATTATCCTTTTGCTTTGCCATTTGATTATGCATTCCCTAGAAGCCTAAACCCTAAATAGTGCGGGTAGTTTCCATTGGATTTCCGTTCCCTAAAGCCTTAACCCCAAACCCTAAATGAACATGGGTAGTTTCCGTTTGATTTTCCCTTCCCTACTAAGAACCTGCAAGGAAACTGCAAACTTAGCTGGCTCAAGGCCGCCGCCGCGCAGAGTGTTGCGCCGGAAGAGCTGCAGGAGCAATGCGCTTAGGGGCTTAGGGGTTTAAGGGCTTAGGGTTCGGGTTCAGGAGGGTTTTAGGCTTAAACCTACCTGTTGGCTTTCTGTCAGTGGTTGGTCTTGTTACATTCGGGTAAGAGCGCTGGGCCCCAAGTTCGAGACGTGCTCGAAGTGAATCTGTATGTTGGACACCTTGTCCGGACTCAAAATCCAAAGCCCTCATGCCATAACTCTGAAAAACCCTCTGCCATAAATCCTACGCTCCTTCACCTCAGGTTCCTTGAACCACACTCTTCGTGAACTGCAGAGATAGTTTCGCGAAATCGGGCTGCCGGAAGCACTTCGAACACGTCTAAGATGCTTCAATCCTTGTCCATGCCCTGCCAGGAGACCCTGCAGCTCATGGTCAAAGAGCGCATTCTCCGGCCTGTTGATGACAGAGACCGGAAGCCCGGTGTGGTCAGCTGATTTTGGTGTTTCTTCCAGGGATAGTAGCAACAAAATCGAGTTCTCTACGAAGTCGCGCTAGCACTGCTACTACCCAGTGTGCATATTCATTTGAGCATTAGATCACTTACGCTCAAAACCGTACGGGGCATGAGTCGTCATCACACCAGAAGAAGAGGTAGCAACAGAATCACCCGCAGAATGACACGGAAAAAACATGTAGAAATGTTACAACATGACTCTTGTCATCCTCCAACCTCACCATTCTTGAAACTTGTCTATTTTGCAGATCTTACAGGATTGTAGGCTTTGCTTTAAAGTGTCAACCATTTTTCCCCCTACTACCCCTTACCCCAAACAATAAGCCCTTAACCGCACATGCTCAGTTGAGGTTAATTAAGGGGGCACGGGTGGGGAGTAGTATGGGGGTAGTGGGGGGACCCCTTAACACCAATCCCTAAACCCTAAAACCTAAAACCTAAACCCTACAAACCCCAAACCCTAAAACCTAAACACAAAAAACCTAAAACCTAAACCCTGATCCCTAAAATCTAAACCCTAAAGCCTAAACCCTGATTCTCAAACCCTCAACCCTAACACCCATATGAGAAGGACGCTGTCAGATCGAGCCCGCGACGACTCTGCGGGCCCCGACTCTGCTGGCAGAGGCAAGTCAATGAATTTTCCGGGATTCTGGGTTTAAGGGATTAGGCTTTGTGGCTTAGGGTTTTGGTTTTAGGGATTAGGGTTGAGGAGTTATGCGCAGACTTTTCCGGACCCTGATCCTGAAAACCTAAGCCTTTGCTCCTGCACCCAGGCGGGCAGCCTAAAGCCACAACCCTGCAAGTGCTGAGCTCTCGGAGAGTGTCTTTCCATCTCTGAACCTCAAAATCATCATCAAAACGTTGTAAACCTCCAAAAGTCCAAAAGCCCAAATATTCCAACCACTCCAAACCCTAAACCCTGAACCCTGAACCCTAAACCCTAAACTCCCCTAAACCCTAAACCCTAAACCCTAAACCCTAAACCTTTGAAACCCTTACACCACCCGAGCCCTCACTTAGGCAAATCTCTCGCGGTTGCGAAAGGGCGGCCAGAGAGGGGGGGGGAGCGGAAAAGACCACGTCCTCCCGAGGCGCAGGGGAGGCTTAGGGTTTAGGGTTTAGGGTTTAGGGTTTAGGGTTTAAGGTTTAGGGTTCAAGGTTTAGGGTTCAAGGTTTAAGGTTTATGGTTTAGGGTGATGATCTCCTTGCGGGTTTTCTGGGTATGTATGAGACATATAGGATTGCAGGGTTCGAGTTGCATATGAGGACAAATGAGAAAGACAGCAACTAGCATATCAGTAACTGGGCCTAAGCTTCCCGATGCCCTACATCCCAAACCTAAATGCCAACAAGCTCCAAGCCCCATGCCCTGACCATCCCAAAGCCCTAAACCATCCCCAGACCCCAAATCCATACGGCCCCAAACCCTCGGACCCTAAGAACCGCAAACCGAAAAACAAAACAAAAAAAACAAAAAAGGCCCCACAACCTCGACAACCAAGCCTGAACAGCACGAGGCCATAAACCTACACGACCCCCCCAATCCGTAAAAACTAAAGAGCCCTATTGCCGCCACGAGAGTCTGCAAAAGATCGAGAAATTCCAGATTTTTGCGCAGAGATCACTGTATGCTCGAGGTATTTGTATCAACACTACATCTACAATCTACACCGATAATGTGGTAGAAACCTGCGTGACATTGCGTGACCTCCATCAAGACCTTCAACTTGAATCCAAAATCCCTTCCTCAATTTCGAGCCTCTAGACTCCCCACACGCCTAACATCTTAAACCCGAAGCTTACATAACAACCCCAAAGTGAAGACATCCACATCCACACCTTGACATCGCCTAAACCCTAAACCCTAAACCCTAACCCCTAAATCCTAAACCCTAAACCCTATAGGGTTTATAAACCCTAAACCCTAAACGCCTGGAGGCTGCAGATTTACGAGCTGGCCTGCCGGAGCCCATCAAAGACGACCCGGCCAAAGACGAGCCAGTCATCCCTCCGAAGGAGGCGGGTTTTCATCCTTTGGGTGCAGGGTTTCGGGTTTAGGGTTCAGGGTTCAGGGTTTAGGGTTTAGGGTTAAAGGTTTAGGGTTCAGGGTTCAGGGTTTAGGGGTTAGGGGAAAATGCGGCTAGGGTTCAAGGATATGTTTATAGGTGTAAAAAGAGATAATGGAAAAGAACGTGCAGGCTAGCTTAGTATATGGGGTTTAGGGATATCGATGAAGGGGTTTTAGGGAATGAGGAAAAGCGAATGGAACCAGTTTTAGTATGTGGGGTTTAGGTGTTGGGCTTAGGGATATTGAGCCTCTATCTTATTGGTTATCAGTGGGGCATGAAAGTACAGCAAAGAAATCCTGCACATTACTCAGGTTTGGGATTTAGGGTGGTGGGGATTGTGTAGGGGCTACTAGAAGGATTCATTCCTCCACTCCCCACAACCCCTAAACCCTAAAACCTAAGCCCTAAACCCTAAACCCCAACCACCAAGCCCTGATGGGTTGAGGAGGAAGTGTTTCGACGGTGTAGGGGGTTTCAGCGTCTGAGGAGTTAAAATCAAGATTTTGTCATGGCTGCCAGACGATAGAGGCATATAAGGTAAACAGGGATAATGGTATTATATGGGGAATAATGGAGAAGAAATGGAAACTACTATAAGGATTGTATTATATAGGGGATAATGGAAAAGAAAATGGAAACTACTATGAGGATTGCATTTTATAGGGGATAATGGAAAAGAAAATGGAAACTACTAAAAGGATTTTATAGGGGTTATGTAGCTTTCTGGGATCCCAGAACGCCAATGGTATCGTTTGAGAACCTGGAAAGCAGGGGCCACAGGCATTTGGCAATCTTTCTGCAATCCTCAAATTCCTTTCCCTTACTCGTGGGGCTACCGCCTCAGAAGCAAAAAACGCTCAAAGCTGGGCCCCTGGATGTCAACCTAGGCACAACAGCCTCACAGAAAGCCAGAAGCTCCAAACACATAATGGTAGTTTCCCAAAATAGGGGACCCAAATATATGCCCCAACATATTATAATCCGTATTAAGGGGACCCCCAAAATAGTACCCCTAATTTCGGGAAACCCCCCAATGTCATGCGCGGTCCCCGATTGAATTGTAGTCCCCGTCGAGCTGCTTTGGTTGCGCCAGCATGCCGATGATCAGACTTCAAGAACTAGACCCTAAATTGCCTGACCCCTTGGCGGTCATGCGGTGGGTTGACTGCTATGCAC
>CAJNIZ010023658.1:30471-56551 GCA_905231905.1 Symbiodinium pilosum | reverse complement strand
CACACCAGCGAGCATCCTATGCCGTGACCACACCCTGAAAGCTCAAACCCGAAACCCCAACACAAAGCTATAGAACCCCTATATAATGTAATCCCTATGTAGTTTCCATTTTCTTTTCCATTCTCCCCTATATAATACCATCATCCCTGTATAACCCTTACCCACAGGTGGTCTACCGATGCGACAGGATTAACCTAGATCTCTGCCTGCGCAAAGCCGCACTCTGCAGGTTTGTGGAGGACGCACGGTCAAAATCTTATTGGGGTTGTATTGTGGTTATATTGGGTTATTTTGGAGTTATTTTGTGGTTACATTGGGCTTACGGTGGATTCTCAAAATCTTGCATGGCTTTGGGTTCAGTTTTTAGGGTTCAGGGCTAGGGTTCTGGTTTTAGGGTAAGGGTTTAGGGTTAGGGCTTTAGGGTTGAGGGTTGCGGTTTAGGGCCGTATGACCGTAGTATACGATCATACCATGATTCACAAGGTTTGTTTTACTTAGAGTCGCAGCTGGCAGGGCTGGATAGGAAGGGATGCTTCATGGAGACAGCCAGTGCAACGGCCACAGGAAACTCAACCACATCCATAGTGATGGCCCACGACTTGCAGCAATAGTAGGAGTACTATTAAAGAGGCTTAGATACCTCACCCAAAATCAGGACCCTATGACTGTCATGTCACTCTCAGCGGGTAGTCACTATAGGTTGCCAAAGTCCTCTCTTTTTTGAATATGCATGTATGATATGCTGGTAGCTGAATATATTGCCAAGATCACGAACTCAAAGCCGCATGCTCCCAGCGTGTTGCTCTTTCCAGGAGCAGGTTGGCGATTCGCCAGCCGTGGTGATGAATGCCATGCTGGAATCGGTGATGCCCGACCAGAGTGGCTTGGGGTGATCTGTAGCGTTTTCGATTTTATTTCGCCAGGTGTTTCGAAAGGTCCGCCCTGCCCACTGAAAATCCTACGTAGGATTCTTTATTCAGCGGCATTTGCAAGACAGCCTTTCTTTTGGGTGACCAACATTGCTTTTGTGTAGTTCTTTCCGCAGTTGAACGTGCAGTTTCGCACGAATGGCCTAAGGCAGTGAGGGCGTGACATCAAGCTACGTCAGCCTGGATCAGATACTCCAGCGCTACGCAGGCACCTTTTGCCCGATGCTTCTTGACGTCTTCCTCATTATCATGGCCGACTTTTGCTATTCCGCCCGTTGCTTCTGTTCTCATGCTTGGTCTCGATCTATCGGCTTTTGGCATCACAGTCCTGATACGATTTCGATTGGCATGGTGGTCACTACTGTCCGCATTGCCACCATGCTCCTCCTTTCTCCATACACTAAACCCTACATCATCCATAAACCTTCTTCCCGAAACCCTCAACTGCCATTTAAAACACGGTTGCAGAAAAATTCCAAGCCCTTATTCTTTAAGCCCTAGACCCTAGGTGGACCCACCATCCAGTGATGGTGACTATAAGTGATAATAAGGAGTATATCAGGGTCCTCTCATATCATACCACTATTACAGGGGTGGGGGTCCACCTAACCTAGTCCCAGCAAGCTTCTAGGCCTCCTCAAGAACGAGGGCCGTGACCCTGCCCGGATGAAGGAGGGGCGGACGGAATTCAAGCAGATAAGAGGGCTCTACAGGATTTAGGGTTCGGGTTAGCATGAACTTCCCCTCATATCCCTAGAGCTGTATCAGCTCTCCCAAATGTGGCGTTTTCTCTTTTGCGGGGCTAGAATGGGGCCAGAGGAAGGAGGCCTGGAGCCTGGATTTTGTTTGGACATCTGGTCTGAAGGGACAGAGCTTGGTTTCAAGCTACAGGCTACAGTCAGTGCTACATGGGGGCTTCCCCAATTAAGGGCATCGTGCTGCAGGTCCCAATAATAAGGACTAGAGCATTTTGGTCTAATTGGGGTCCCCCTAAATTTAGGGAACTACCACACGAGTGTCACGCTCGAGAGACTCTTGATGCACCTGCGGGGTCAGACAGTTCGAAATGTGCCTCCGTCGACAGTCTGGGATTCAGGTTCACTAACACCCTCCAATGGATTAATAAGGGGACTCCAGTATAGACCCAACAATACTTTCTTGCTTATTCGTGGGACCCTCAAAAGGGTACACCTAATTTCTCCAAGGTATTCTTTTGGGATACTTGTGGTGAGGAGTCACATTGTGACCCCTTCAGGGCTTAGGTGGGTGTCAGGGTGGTCAAAGGGATCCTTGGTAGGCGGGTTAGTAGGGAACAGGAAATACATTATGTAGGAATTATATGGTGGTTTATCCCCATGTTCCCTACTAACCCTAAGCCCTATAATATTTCCCTCGACTATACTAGATGGGGATTATATAGGGATGATATTCCCATGCTCTTTACTCACAATCAGTAAGATCCTAAACCCTAAGAATTAAACCCTTAAACCCTAAACCCTAAACCCCTAAACTGGAGGAGAGGATTCGCAAGGACCTGGAATTGCTGACCACTAGCAAGGCCTTTTCTGGGGAGGGGGGGGGGTTAGGGTTGAGGGCTTTCGGCACCTCTTTAGGGTCCAGGGTTTAGGGTTTAGGGATGTAGGTCTAGGGTTATGGCAAGGATGGTGATGTTGGTCATTTTTCTTTCATCTATTGCCAGCACGATGCGTAGTCATGTGAAGTTACAACGGCTGACTAGATCATCTGAATCATTTCTCAACACTGCTGACATGTTCCTTTCTTGCTGATCAGAGCCCCAAACCGTAAATTTCTTCTTGATATATTTTTTTTTTATCACTGCAGCGACTTTCATTCTGATCTTGGCTGGTTCCCCTCATGGCTTAGCTTGGACTTCGGTGTTGCAGGCGATTGGAACAATGAGCAAGATGCGGGAGTTTCTTGTCATCACCTATGTGTAACCCTAAAGCCAGATCCCGAGCTAAACCCTAAGCCCCAACCACTAACAGATGCAGAAGGGTCCCACAAAAATGCCCAATATACTAACGTTCGCCTTCCTTTCGAGCCAAAGCATCCCCCTCCCAGCCGCAAGCACTGAACCTTGAATTCCAGGCGTCGTGGCCACCATTGCTTTCCAAGTCACCATTTTTTCTACAGTAAGATACAGTAAGCTAAGTTCAGAGTTCAGTGTCTAGGTTTTAGGCTTTAGGTTTTAGGGCTTAGGGTTGCAATGTCAACTGCAGCCAACTGTGGTTCACAAAGTCTTATTGGCATCCTTTGCCCGTCCATCCAGGAACCCTGGTACCCCCAGGCAGCAGGTCTTACTGGTTGTTAGTAGGGAATCAGGGAACATACTGTATAGGGGTCATGTAGGCATTATTTTCGAGGGGTTAGTAGGGATAAGGGAATATATCCTATAGGTATTATACAGGGATTCTATGCTATTATTCCCTACTGACAACCGGTACGTGCCTCGATAGGAGATGGGCAAGGGGACGACAGCTGATACATCTTTGCAGACATCCTCCTAAACCCTAAAACCCAAAAACCCTAAACCCTAAAACCCCCAAAACCCCAAACCCCAAACCCTAAAACCCTAAACCCTAAAACCCTAAACCTTAAAGCCCAAAAACCCAAAAACCCTAAACCCTAAACCATCCGACTTGTGAAGCTGCTTGCGTCTTGTGCAGCAGGATCAACTTCTTCGCAAGCGAGTCGCCACCAACAAGGCAGGATTCCAGCCCTCGGTTCCTTCCAAGGTTAGAAATGTGGGCCCGTAATATGGGCCCTTAGGCCTTTCAGGGGGGATTCTAGGCACCCTTAAGGGTACATATAGGGTATAAAGTATATAAGGACCCCAGGGTTAAGGGCCCATACTAGAGGCCCATGGTTTCAACCTTAGGTTCTTGCTCTGACACACAGACACACAGGATTCTGCTGGTGCATCAGCTCCTTTGTTCTTTTTTGTGTGGGTTTTGGGTTGGCGAGGAATTGGGGTCTAATCCTTTGTGCAGGGCAGCGGGGTTTTGACAACCCCCATCCAGAGCAGGAGGATCGAGGAAGACTTTAGTGGTACGCATAGGTGTTTTGGTCACTAATTAAAAACCTGGCTACTCGGGAACAATCCTCAGAGGCATCAGGGCCAAGTCTAATGAGTCTGAGCCATACACGCTAACCCTTCAGCTGTAACTTCTGAACCCCTGAATGCCAAATCCTGTATAAGCTGAAGCAGACGCCTTTTTTTCCAGTTGTTGACCCAGGGATATGGTAGTTTTCCAAACATAGAGGGGCCCCCGACCCAAAAAAGGTAACCCTAATTTTCAGAAATCCACGGATGGCTTCGGAGAACCAGGAACCAGCTCAACCTCTAGCTTTGGAAACCCTAAATCCCAACAACCCACTATTCTAAACCCTATAAACCCTAAACCCCCTAAACCCCTAAAACCTCTAACCCCTAGACCCCATCGAATCCCATCTTCAATTTCATTTTCCATTATTGGGCCATCTATCCTCATTTAGGGAAATCCGTATGAAGAGCAGAGCGCAAGGAACCGGAAACTGCACGTGGGGAAGCCCCCGAAATCCATGGCTCGAAACCCTAAGCATCGCATCTAATCCTTCACCCTGAACCTGGAATGACCCTAAACCTTAAATCCTGAAACTTAAACCCTGAACCCTAGACCCTGAACCCTCCTAAACCCTGAACCCTCAACCCTAAACCCCAAACTATGAACCTTAAACCCTGAACCCTGGTAGGAGGGCGACGCGAGCGAGTGGGTCGTGGACTGGGACCGCTGCTGCGAATTTCTGCGCGGCGCAGCTCTGTCACAACTCGTCCGCGACCGCTTCGGGAAGTGTCTAAGCGCAGATCAAGGCTTAGGGCTAGGGTTTTAGTAGGTGTTCAGGGTTCTAGGCTTCAGGGTTAAGAATACGAGGCTTAGGTCTAGGGTTTGGGGTGTAGGGCCCGGTGCAGGATTTTGGGCTTATTTGTAGCTTCGGTTCAGGGTTTGAAGCGTCGTAGGCGTGGGCTTTCAGGTCCTGGGTATAGTTGACGGCTTTGAGATTGTATGGGACACGGTCTGGACTAGGCTTTTCGGTATGTGGAACAGTGCTCTGATGCTACAAAGCTTCAGCCTGCATGGAGCATCTGAGCTTAGAGGATCTATTTTTGGGCTGTACGTTTTCGGGCTCTGTAGGTTGGGGTTTACGGCCTGGGCGTCGCCTCCAGTTCGTGAGGTATAAGGGCATCAAGAGGCATTCTAGCTGTCGGCAGGAGCAGACTGTCAGGTTCGATATGAATTCTCAGGATCACCACGAGAATCCGGGTATTGGGGGGTCGAACAGACTATCTTGTGTGGTCTGCGCACATGAACTGCCTATGGGGACACCTCAAATCCTTTTGAACACTTGGGTGTGTTGCCTACGTGGGGCCTAGGGGAACATTTATGTTCACGGCATAGATGAGGGTTTCCACTTCCGCTATTGTTTCTCCATGTCAACCTGGCTTCTTTGAATCAACTCTGAGATCTCCCAAAAATTTAGCATCTGGTTCCCAAAGGCCCTAGGCCCTTAAAAGCTTGAGCCTCTGAGCATCTCGAAGAAAGGATTGGCCTTCGGGTCTTCAATCTTCTTCTGGAGGAGAGTACGCCGCAGGCGCCAAGTCGGGGTGATATGAGCTGTGGTCTAAGATCCTCATCCCCCTGAGTAACCCCTATAATACTGCCCTACAGAATCCACTATGTAACTCCTTCCCTTTAAGGAGTTTAGACTATAGCTCATATGCGGGTTTCGCAAGAATGGGCGCGCCAAGAGATCCCAGAGAGATGTGGGTAGCTTTTTCTGGGCATGTATATTTTGTGTGCATGCGGTCTCCAGCAGAGCATTAATAGTGAGCACTGTACAACAAAGAGTTTTCAAGCAACACTACAAGAACCAAAGCTAGGAAGAACAACACACAAGCCATGTTTGCTTAGGCAATGCCTGAATGGTCTCTGATGTTTGGTATTAGGACCTACCCTGATACTTCCCCAAGTCCTATGGATTTTGAGACATACGCCCACCTGGCAGAAGCTGGAAGAGGGGCACATCTTCAAGATCTGCATGATCCCGATGCTTGTGGCGGGTCTGCGCATAGATCCACACCCTAAACCCTAGCGTTCGAGGTTTTTCGTGCGTTAGGGCCTCAGGTATCGGATTCATCGTCTGCCCTGCAGATTAAACCATGTTTCTCAAGTTTTTTGGGTGATGTCCCCTCAGCGTTGCTTTAGGTCATAAAGGGTTCGACTCTGAAACTTCTAAAGAGGTGTGTATGCGCATGAATGCTATCCTCAGTGCTTGGTGTTAACAATCATCTTCTAAACAGTAGCAAAAGCAGTGGTCAGAACCATAACCATGGTGCTATCAGTAAGGCCCCATATCCTGGTCGCTTCTGAGGCCATCTTGTTTTATTCGATCATTTTGAGGCTAGATGAGCGACGGACTAAAGTTCCGTCTCTTGACACATGTCTAACTTCGGTCAGAATGCCCTGAAATCATGTGTAAATGTGTAAAACGAGATGGTACCCCCCCCTCCCCCAAATAACGAGATGAGCATTTTTGTATTTGAATGCAAATTTGTTGGAACACGAGATTCAAGGCTCGACTCAAGTGCTCTAATACGAGGTAGTAGTAGATTTGGTCAGTTGGTCTCAAGCCTAGCAGGAAGGAGATGGTCCCCCGCAACATGCTCCAGAGTAGGTAAAACGAGATGGACCGAGATTGCAGTAGGAGTGTGGGAATTTTAGCCAGAGATCAGACAACAAGTTTGTTCCGCTGCTCATATATACGTGCAGTGGAATGAGATCCCTCAAAGGACCTGAAAAGAGTGTGTAATGATAGCAGTTCGTCACCACCAGCACTGTTGGTCAGAATATTCATGATGACAGCAATGAATCCCATACCCTCAGCCCTAAATCCTAGCCCCAAATCCTAAACCCTCAGCCCCCAATCCTAAACCCTAAACCCCAAATCCTAAACCATAATCTTCAACTTTAAATGCCCAAAGCTCAGGACGGGCGTGAACTCCTGCAGTCTATGGCTCGGAGTTCTGTGCTGTCGTGGCAGCAGGCAGCTCGGATGGATTTAGTGTTCAGGGTTGAGGTTATAGGTGGGGATAACGGAAGATAAAAAGGAAACTACAATTAGGGGTTCAGGAGATTGAATAATGAAAAATCAAATGGAAACAAACATCTTATTTATCATTGACCACAGAGGGCTCATCCAGGGATTTTAGTAGGCCCTGTAAAGATCATAAGTGGACTTGAAGGGCCTTTTCAGACCTCTGTACTAGGACGGAATTCCCTTTAGCTCCAAGTCGAACACACTAGCAGTTCACAACATAAGATCAATTCTAACACATTTGGTTAGCTGCGGCACGTGGTGCTTGCAGCCTTTGTCATACTGTTGTTACTAAACATCCTGCATGACCTTAGTATACGGTAGTTTTCCCAAAATTTTGGGTACCCCAAGATAGACCCCATATGCTGTAGTCCTTACTAAAGGGACCCCATAAAAAGTATCCCTAATTTTGGGAAACCCCCATACTATCATACCATCATTCCCAAGGTCGAGGGTACGGAGGGTCATGCAGGATTTAAGTATCCACGCTTCTTGCCTGCTGGAAGTGCTGAATGTTGTTTAGGTTTAGGGTTTAGGGTTGAGTAGTTCTGTTTCTTCTGACGATGCGGTTTAACCCATGAGCCTCCTAAGCTTTACCAGGCTTGACATGTCGGATCCCAAGCCCTAAGCCCTGAACCCTGAAGGGGTCTAGCGTCACCCTAAACCTTAAATCCAGAACCCTGAACCCTGATGTTTTAAGGTATTTGTCAGACCGAGGACCTATGTTGTCATATTTTCCACACCCCAGAGCTGGAGCCCCAACCCCAAAGAAAGACCCTAAACTGTTTAGGGTTTAGGAATTAGGGTTTAGGATTTAGGATTTGAGGCTCAGGGCTTAGGGTCTAGAGTTTAGGATTAATCAAGAAACATATCTGAAATCAGGCTAGGGATCCCGGTATCACTTTGACTATGTTCCTCAATTATCTTCAGCTAAGGGATATGGAGTTTCACTTGGATCATTTACAGGACCCCGGAGTCATGTAGGGTATATTCCTCGATTATCTTCCACTAAGGAATATGAAGCTTGTCGCCCTAAACCCTAAACCCTAAACCCAGGAGCCAACCAAGGTGCCGAGGAGCAGCGATGGTGCCATTGCGCATTCTATGTGGCTCTACTACGTGGCGCTTGGGACTAGCACTTGTCTTTTCCACAAACCCCTCAGCCCTTAAGCTTTATTGGCCCGACAAGAAAAGCCGAAACCCTAAGGATCGTTTGGAATGGTCCTTCGGCCATTTTTCTTGCGCATTTTCCAAGCCTAGATAGATTTTGTGCAGGGGCTATTCCTTGAGACCAAGGGGACTTCGAAATACTTACATGGGGGTTATATAGGGAGAATGAGGTTAGGGTTTAGGGTCTATTGGGGTAATAGTGGGGTTATGTTAGGGTTATATCAGGCTAATTAAGTCTTTGTATGCCTGGCTGTTTGGCAGCAACTGCTTTCCTTAGAGGAGGTGCTTTGCTTATTCAGGAGTGTAACTATGCCCCTAAACCCTTAACCCTAAACTCTAGACCCGAATAAGACACAACTATTTGGTTCCTTGGCTCTCAGAAGCTGGGCTAGCACAGAAATGTGCACCGCCCACCATGTATGCAGGTGCATGCTCAACTGAGTATACCTTGTCGCCTCTTGGTAAAGGTGGATACTGATACTGTTATCGAAGTACTGTACACAACTTTTAGAGAATCATTTTATCATTCCAGCCTTCTTGTGCGACTGTTGCAAATTTTGCGTGCCTGGCATTTTAACTTGTAGATAGTACTGCTGCAACTCCTACTTCTATGAGGATTTCCGCTTCTGCAACTCCGCAAATGCTGGGGTTCCATGAGGACATGCGCCGCGTGGTGCCCTCCATGTTGGATCAGGCCTACAACGCGATGCTGAATCTCAGGCTGGACAATGGTTTCCTCAACGCACACCAACCCAATCCCTACCTTCAAACCCTGAACCCCAAAATCCTCATCCCTCATAGTGGTTTTCATTTTCTTTTCCATCATCCCTATATAACCCCTATAAAACCCTTGTATAATCCTTATATATCACTAATTCCTTACAACGGCAAGGGGTAAGCATCCTCCATTTAGGTTACATTGCATGGTTGGGGCTCACACGGGCTCCCGGGAGAAATGGTTTGCAAACTTGCGGAGGTTTCTTCCACTTGGCAAGTAAAAGGGGGTCCAGAAGCAGAAACATACGTAGCAACGGAGGAAACATGTATGAGGTTCTTATGTCTTACCCTGCTCAGAGGAGGTGTTACAACTATCCATGTTTTTAAAACCAGCCACATATTTGAGCATTAGGTTGAAAAAGGCCCGGAAGGTTCACGATGGGATGGTAGGGTTACAAGTTTGGGTTGGAGCTAAGTCAGGGTTTGTTATTGTGTGGGTCCCTTTCGGGCCGCCCATGCGCAGGAATCGGACAATTCCTGCAGGGTGTGTTTTGGCTTGTCGCAGGTCTCTGTAGCTTTTGTAAGGGGAATCAAGACTCAACAGTGGTGACCCTGGAAAGTGGGTCTGCTCAGCTGTTCGTGCGGCGCGGCAAGGCTGTAAGTGCATTTGTTTCATGTGTCCCTATTTAGCCTCCTCATGATCCCAATAAATCGCCCTACATATTTAAGTTCCTATGATGCTTCTTCCTTTGGCCAAGTGTGCTGGGCTGAGCGCTCGCTGTGAAAGGTAGAGAGGGAATGGAAGAGAAGATGATGAGAAGTCACATGAAACCATTGTATTCGTAAGAAAAATAGTATCACAATTGAGTAGAAATTCACACAGGGGCCGCTATAGGGATCCATACCTCCTTCCCTCATGTGGTCAGGATCCGCTTCAGGGCCGAAAGTGCTCGGGTGGCGCCCATGGAGTTGCCCTGGCTGCACTAATCCGATCAGACCATGATTCCTAGGGAGTCCTCAAACCAAAATATTATCACCTTAATTCTAAGCAGCTCTGATCTTCAAGAGGTAAAAGCACATATTACCTCAAAAGCTCTTAACCCTAAAGCGACTGCAAGTCCCACACCAGAAATTATCAGTCCAAGGGCGTAAACTCCATACATCCCAAGCTCCAAAGCACGTGAAGCTCCCAGGAGCCGTGCGTTGTCGCTGGGGTCCAAGGGCCGGCAAAGGCTACGCCAGGGTCGGCGGATGGAGGCCTCCCTGTGAAGTCTTAGGGGACTTGGGGTTTCCAACAGGTAGGGGTGGTCTTCCAAAGGGGGCATAAGGGGTATTTAGGCTTATGTAGGGCTGTTTTGGGTTATGTAAGGATCAAAACGGCTCAGGATTTCCAAGATCAGGGGTCCCTTTTCAGATGTTCGGTCCCCGTGGTCATGGAAACTAGCACTTGGGATTTGGATCAAGGGTTCCAAGTCTGCGATTTTCTGCCTTTTGGTCTTGCTGTAAGGGTTGCTGGTTTCGGGCGGCATGCTAGGCTCTAGTGGAAGCTTGGGAATTTCAGGAGAAGTTGATCCGCGCAGCCCGTATTTGCACAATCCACATCGTCGCAATGGTGGTAAGTATGAGTCGTAGAGTCGTAGAGCATCAGTACTGTAGTGTCATGAGTCTTGAGTGATTGGTTTTTGACTTCATGCATGTGCTACAGCGACTTTTGAAGCGTCTTTGGCTTTATTGTTGCTCAATCGCTGTGGAGAGGTGTTTCGCGTGCAGGGACTTTTTTTTTCTTCCTTGGGCTTTCTCATTCTACTGCAGATCAGTTTCCATATGGAAGATTCTCAAAACGATCTCCATACTTGGTCGTTTCCATAATTACGGGGACCCCAATATAGACCCCAAAATGCTATAGTCCGTATTATGGGATCCCCAAAAAAGCACCTCTAATTTTGGGGAAACCCGCTTTTGATGCCTCCGAGACCACCCCCCTTTAGCCAGACCAGAGGATTATTACATAGCCAAGGGTACCCCTGTGTGCAGAAACCTCAACCGTGGTTGTTGACTTGGGGGTCCTTAGATGGCTGGTTGACAATTTAGCTACTCACTGGGGTTAGGAGGGGATTAAGGATTTTTTGGGTGGGTTATTCAGGAATAATACTCCCTTGTTCCTTACTCACCCCCAGTAATTGCTTGCATCACTGTGAAGACTATTCCGCTGTGTGCCCTCGGTTTTCCTGTTGCAATAGAAGTGGCAGTTGCCCAAAATAGGGGAACCCCAATACGAACCCCAATTTTTTATGATCCTTTTTAAAGTGGACCCGCAACAATGGACATCTAATATTGAGAAACCCCCAAGTATTTATGCTCCGTTGTCTGAGGTTGGAAGTATGGGCCCCTAATATGGGCCCTTAGGCTTTAGGTATATCAGGATCTCAGGGTAAAGGGCCATGGACCTTCAATTCAACCACAGTAAGTCTGAACTCAAGACCCTAAATCCTAATACTACAATCTACAAGCTCCAACTGAGACAAACTTCAGAATTCTAATCCCCGCTTTACCCGGATGGAGTCGAGGACGTCCTGGAACGCTCCTTCCTGGTCCTTGACGCTGTGCCACTTCTCTGTCTGAGCGTTCGATGAGGGCAGAAATGCTGAGCGTCCTAAGGGCTAGTGATGACACATGAGAGGGGTACAAAGGTTATGTGAGCCATAATGTAAACTCGTAGCATCCTCCTTGATAATCCCTACAGTACTCCCCTATATAATCCCCTATATAAGCCCTTTTAAGGAGTTTAGACTATAGCTCATGTAGGGTTCCGGGCGTAGTGATAAGGGATGAGGATTCGGTTCAGGGCCAGGTCCTGCTGTAGGCCCTGTGCGGTGGCCTCTTAACCGCCCACACTCCACAGCCACCATTTTCTTGAACATGGTTTATTCTTTAGGGTTTAGGGTATTCTTTAGCTGCTAAACTACGATCTTCGTTAGTGGTCAGGCAGCTGCATGTGACGCACTTTGGACACATGGCCATCAAGTTGCAAGACAATGTAATGTCTCCCTGACTGTTTCAAACCGTTTGTTTTCTGCTACTGGTTCTATAAATGTTTGCCTCTGGCTCAACAGAGGGAAGGTTTCATGGCTTTCAGCAGGGAAGAACTAGGAAAGAGGCGCTGGCCTTTCCAATCCCGGTACTTTTCGCTCACCCGCAACCCGAGGCCCTAGACCGCAAGCTGAAAACCTTTGGATCCCATCATAGGGAGTATATTGGGATCATATAGGGATTATAGGAAACATATTGGGGTCATATTGGGATAATGGAAAGTAAAATGGAAGCTACTATAGGGTTTAGGGGTAAAGAACCTTAGAGACCTCAAGCACTACACTCTGGTGGCTGGAGTTTCTCCCTGCAAGTCCCGTGATGGCATGTCTTATTGGGGGTTAGTAGGGAATAAGGGGATATCTTTTATAGCGGTTACATAGGGATTATATTCCGTTATTCCTTACTAACCCCCAGTCAGGTGTGTTATAGAGCAAGAACATTGATAGTGTCGCCAGGCATCATCATAAAGTTGAGAGTGTCTCTGCTGAAGTTGACTCTCCTTCGGCCTCATGAAAGCCGCTGGCAACCTAGATCCTAGTAATCACGTCACTGGCATCAGCCAAACATGCATGGCCAAATGTGGTTTCCAAAAATGGGGAACTGTAGTATGCTGAAGTCTATAAAGGGGCCTGACCCCTATGGAAGCCCCCAATTGCACAATGAAAATGGCGAAGCATTACTTCAGCTGCTCAGCCGCGCTGAGCCTAGAACCGGCAGATCTCACAGCGGATTGCATCTTCAACGCCCAACTGGGTGGATCTCTGCAAACAGAAAGCTTGTTGGTATATGAACTGTTGAGGTTTCCATGAGGTAGGGGTACTTGTGGGGTAGCACGAATCAGGATAACTATTTGGGGATCTATTCTGGGGCCCCCCACCCTTGGAACCCCCAAAGCATAGTCCTGCAGTGAGTTTCGGCAAGATGGGGATAATCAGACATGCCTGGAACTGTTTCGAGCTTGCAGCTCAGACAATGCAATCAACAGGTTGCAGCTTGCAGCATGTGAACACGACCATTCCCTAAACCCTACACCCTGAACCCCAGAACCCAAAACCCCGAAACCCTAAACTGCGAGGCGTGTAGGTCAAGACCCTGAACTCAAACTCTCTGAGCCCCAGACTCCAAACCTAAATCCCCACCTTCTGGCACCTTCACACCCCCAAGCCCTAACCCTCCCTCTTTGACCCCAAAACAAACCCTGACCCCTCACGCCCTTTGAACCCTCCTTTCGGAGACCTGGCCCCTCAGAAAGATGGGCCTCGCAAGCCATGATCTCCTCTGCACTGCGCCACCATGGCCTGCCAAATGCGGGTTCGCGCCAGGCAAGTCGCCCCAAGTCACCCCAGCAAGCTAAGATGGAGTAAGGACAATGGGTTATTTAATGGGGATAAGGATCATATAGGGTCATATGGGGTTATATAGGGCTATATAGGGCTATATAGGGTTATATAGGGTTGTAGAGGGTTGCATAGGGATAGTGGAAAAGAAAACGGAAACTACTATTTAGGGTTTATAGGGTTTAGGGCTATTGCCCCAAATAATGGAACATAAGCGTGAATGGTTTGCATGGATTGGGGTTTTGGGGTTCAAGATCGTTTGGGACTCAGGCTTTATCATACGGCTACTGTGGACTGTTAGAAGTGGTTTGCTGGCTTTATTTTCCGCATTCTCAATTTGTCGCGTCGTGGGGTTATTGCTGTCATGAGTATCCAACCCAGCGCCTCAAATCCGACCGCACCGGAGCAAACTTGAATGCCCAACCATGATTGATGTTCTCCATGTTTGGTCTTTCATCCACCCTTTGGTCAGCATTCTCCGAAATTTGAGTCCAAGGGTACCTGCCGTGTCCAACATTCTGCCTGCCTGTCCATGCTGCCTGCCGCTGGATTTTCTGTCCAGCGGTGAGCAAGTTCAAGGGTTGGGATTCTCCAGGTAGAAGATTGATCACAGGTTCTGGCTGGCGCTCCCCACTGTTGGTATTGCATTGTGGGTTGTCCTTGTTGCACGTGCGTTCGTCACGAATGTCAACATAAGAGTCACAGGAGTCATATGATCCGGGAGCTTTCCGAAAATGTCGCCTGGGGAAGATTGTTTCAAACATGCAGGCCCGGAATGGCAAAAACGGACCCTAATTGGTGCTGTTGCTGCATGAATAATGTGGCTACTACTCCTGTCAGGACATTTATTGTCATAATTCTGTCGTCATGAGTACTTAGCCCATGCTGCTTGTGCCCAGTACGCCCAACAGCAGGCCGTCAACCTAAGCCCAAAACCCAAAGCCCTAAACTCTAAACCCTAAACCCTAAGCCCCAAACCCTAAACCCTTAGCCTTAAACCCTAAACCCTTAGCCTTAAACCCTATCTAGCAGGTACAGGATCCCTGGAACCGCCCGACCCGCTCAGACACAGCAGAGAGTCCCTGGCCTCAGAATTGCAGCAGGGGCCGCAGTACTGGGTTGCAGCAGAGGAATTTGAATTAAGTTACCATAATGGGTAATTATATATATATATTCATTTATTTATTTATGTATATGCATACATAGTAAATAATAGGGTTCCCCCAATATAGTAACTTAGAATAAGTTCCTGAACAACCCTGAGTACTGCGTGCCCTAAACGGTGCAACATGAGGGTGGGAAACTTGCCTAATTACAGGGCCACAGAGCCTACTAATCTCGCAAAACCTTCATATGTCCATATGAGCACCTACCAGACTTTGGTTTGAGTTTGCGTCACCAAGGTGATATCAAACCAGCAATACGGTGGATGGAGGAGTTCGCACACCAGTATCCTCAACATGCTGTAATTCCGAGGGTACAAGGTAAAGGGTGCTGCGAGATTTCCTCCATCCACAGTTGCAAGCGTTGCTCTTGGCTGCGGTAGCAGCAGTTCCGGAGCAATTCGACGTGATAGGATTGGAACACTGGATCACGAAGACCTCTTGACTCCCCCTGACAATCCATTACGCCATTCCCTACCAGGCACCGAACAAAATCGGAAACCCGTGGAGTTTGTCAGGCCTGTCGCCGTGCGTAATTTTGTACATCCCATGTTCTGGCTAAGGATCCAAGCGTGATTCTCGTTCGTTTCGTGTGCAGACTGTTTGCATAAACTTCTAATCTGCTAAACACTAAACCCTCATATGGCTCCTGAATGAGAAAATGGAAACTACTATAGTATATTGGTATTATATTGGGATAATGGAAAATAACATGGAAACTACTATTTATGGTTTAGGGTTCGGGGACCCAAGACTCCATGCAATAAGCACATGGGAGTTACTGCGAGCTCAGGTGCCTGGGCACCAGTTGTGGGTCTCGATGCCTGGCTACAGCAGCTTCGTCTGGAGGCCTAGGGTTTAGGGTCTAGGGTTTAGGATTTAGCGTTTAGGCTCTAGAGTTCAGGGAATGTGTTTGGGGGTTTGGGGCGTGCCTGAGCAGGTTTATAGGTTTCGGGGCGTGGACAGATGGGGGGGGGCTTAGCGTTTTAGGTTTTGGGATTGCTAGATTGGAAACTGTCGTAGGTTCAGGGTTGAGGGTTTCTTGTTTTTGCCTGTTGAAGGGGAGGCTATATAGTCTGCCACGGGATATTATATAGGGATGATATTCCCTTATTCGCCACTAAGACGAATGCCCCATCTTAGCCGCCCTGACGTCCTAGTCTCCTTTACTCAAAAATACATCCTTACCCCCTACACACCTAACCCCCGAACCCCCAACACCCCTGAACCCCCTAAAACACCCCGCAGGCGCACAGCCAGAAGATTGCGGCCTGGGCCGCCGAGATGGGCGCGGCATCCCTGAAGGAGCCCTCAAGTTTCTGAAATATGGCTTACTTAAGGGTTTGGGGTTTAGGGTTGGGGTCCTATATGGGGACCCCTTGAAAAGCCCTGAAATCCCTTAAATTTGGTTTTTAAACCCGCAGTAAGCCCTATGCTTACTGGTGGTTAGTAGGAATCATGGGAATATATTCTACAGGGATCATACAGGGGTTGTATTCCCTTATGCCCCACTAAACCCCAGTAAGTAGTCAAGATCACAAGACCTAAGCCCTAAACCCTCAACCCTATACCTGAAAGCCCTAAACCCTAAATAGCAGTTCCCATTTTTCTTTTCCATTATCCCAATATATCCCCTATATAACCCCTTTATAACCCCTTGAAGTTCATTTTTATATCCCCAGAAAAGTCTATGTCACCTCTGGGCTTCCAGGAGTTGGCGGACAACTGCGAGTTGCTGGCTGCAGAGTTACCCCTGAAGCCCTTAGAAGCGAGGAGGCGCCTGCCTTGTAGGGTTATAAAGGGGTTATACAGGGGTTATATAATACATAGGCGATATGTAGGGGAAATATTGGGATAGTGGAAACGAAAATTGATTAGGGTTTGGGGTTTTAGGTATATGGTTGAAGGTTAAGGGCTTAGGTCCTGTGATCTTGATTACTTGCTGGGGTGTAGTGGGGACTAAGAGAATATTTACCCATATTCAGATTGGGTTTGCCATGTGGGGTTTAGGGACTGATTTTGTGGTGTAAGTCTTTAAGTGGCTCCGCCGCTGAAACCTCGCTGATGCAGGCTGCAGCGCGAGGGCGCTGCCGCCGCGGAGCGAGTTTTGGTTGCGGCCCCGACTTGTCCTTCTGTTCCCTGGCGCTTGGTCTAGTGTTGTTTTATGAAGACGAGGAGGAACAGGAAAGAACTGGTAAGCAAGAGCAAAGGTAAGGGTAAGAGCGGAGGTAATGGCAGTTTCACTGAGATCACGCTTTCCATGAGGAAGCAGAGGAGCACATGCTGAATCCATGGATGAGGGAGTTCACAGTTGCGCCACCACGATTGGGGTCCCATTTCCGGGATATGCGTTTGCATCACAAGGGTTTGGGCAGCTATCAGCAGAAGAACCTGAGAGAACACTGCCGCCTTCGATGTTCCAACTGAGCAGGAGCCATTGTTTGGCCAGTGCAGCTTTCTGCTGACTCTGCCTGTCGTTGTCACGATCAACTGTGAGAGTTTGTCCTTGCCGTGCTGATGACCATCAGTAGAACCAACTACCCAAGATTTTAACCAGGGACCTAGCCATACTCACAGCTAGTGGTCGCTGTCGTGATCGTGGGAGCGGCGGTGCTGCTGCTGCTCCTGGAATGGTACTGAAGTGGTCGCGACAGTCGGTCTTTTAGACCATGAGCCTTGGAGCAGTCACTGCTTCCCCCCAGGCCGGTGCCGTCGAAGATGCTAACACCTGGCCACCTGCCGTGCCAGGCCAGGCAATGGCGTCAGTGTACTTGTGTAAATGCACAGATATACGTATATACTCACACATAGATCATAAAACTGAAGGTAGTAAAGCATGTGTAGTCGACTGTGCAGCATCTAAGTTTCATAAGCGGAGGTCAAGTGGTGAGAATTCTGCGCTCGGTCCAGGTCCAGCAGAAGGGGGGGATCGGCGGATCACTGCAAAGGTGCGCAGCAGCTACATTGCTCCGCTTGATTTTTGTTACCCCAAAGGCAGCATCAGTAGCCTTATCGGGAATAACATTGTCGCGAGTGATATAAGCATTAGATAGGGATTGTAACGTAACAAGGCTTCACTAGATTGCAGTACCTGTGCTTCTTCACAACAAGGTATCCAACGCTGTGTCAGTCAGTGGCAGGACGTTCTAGTCCTGAACCCAAGCGAACCCCATTTGCTGCATTTTGCAGCTCAGCACCCTCCGCCGGCCCTTGGTGCTTAGTTCTCCTCTGAATGTCCATGGCTGGTGTAGGGCAGGAATTGCATGAGCTATAGTCCAAACTCCTGAAACGGGGTTATATAGGGGATTGGGGGCATATTAAGGGGGATACTAAGGGTTTAGACTATAGCTCACATGGGGATGGTACGGTTACATCCCGAACTTTTGCCTGACCGATCTCCCTAAAATGTAGGTACAAACGAAGCCGGAACAAGAATCCAGTGCTGTGAACTGTTGCATCATTGCTGTTCTTGGTATTGTTACGGTTTTTATTTATAGGTATTGTTCTCAATTTTACTCATGACGATGATCTCGACCAAACCCCCTTAAACTGGAAAACCCTGAAGCCCCAACCCGTTTTGAAAGAGCCCTTAAAGAAAACTCTAAACCTCGGCCCTAAACCCCTGAACCCTAAACCCACTAGCTGAGGGAGCCTTGCCACCCCCCAGACTTGCGATTGTGGGATCGGGTACTAGGGAGCCTTGGGGAACCTTAAGGGAGGTTAGGGAGTTTTGGGGAGTAATGGGGACTGCTAGGTTACCTACCCCCCTTGGACCATCCCCCTTTAGGAGATACTTGCCAGGCCCCCCGAGCCGCCATCAACGGCAAGGGCAAGCGGGGTGGCCCGGCGCTAAGGGAATCCACGACCATTACGCGGTTTAGGGTTTGAGGGCTCTTTTAGGGTCTGAGTGCTTTTAGGGCTTAGGGTTTTAGGGTTTTAGTGTTTTTTTAGGGTTTTGAGGGTTTAGGATTTTAGGATCTAGGCTTCAGGGTTTTTAGAGTTGACGTTTTTTTGGGTTTAGGATTCTGTTGGGTTTAGGGATTCTAGGGCTTTGAGGGTTTGGGGTTTAAGGGAATGACAGAGCATGAAACTACCACTCTGCTGAGGATTGATTAAGGGTGTAGCGCTAACGATACTTCCTCCCCCCCCCCGGACGCCAATACTATGTGCCCCACCCAATATAGTACCATCATGCATTGGGTGAATATTTATTATGGACCGGAATGGGGATTTATAGACCAGTTAGGGAGCCGTAGCGCTGAGAAGAAAGTCCATACTAAGGAACCTTGGGGAATGCTACTGCGTCACCTGCCCCCTCTCAACCACCTCTGGGTATGCGAACGGAAAACATCAGCATTTCCGAAGAACCTACCCAGCCCGGCGCTGCGCAGATGTGGTATGCTCGACTTTCTCTTCAAGAAAATTGGTGCTTCTTGGGTTCCCTTGAAGATGACAGTGCGGTACCCTTTTAAGCATGCTGACTACGGAACCTCTCTTCCTGGGTATCAAGTTGGTGCCCTAGTCTCAGAGCTTGCCACTACCACATACTTGGTGACCCTTGTGCCTTGTAGAAAGTCCTTTCTCTGTGAGATAATGTGCACCTAGAAGGCCCAGGAGAATCGTCAGGATGCCACTAAGCCCAACGACTGAGTGTGGTAACTTCACTTCTGCGTCCCATCTCGCCAGGCACCACGGCTTCTGTTCCAAGTATGCAGGTGGGTGGGAAGGTAATTTCAATGGCATGGTGGCAAGACATGGCTGTGCCTGCAGCGACTGTGCCGGGGCATGGCGGCTCTGACCTAGTTTAATTCTGAAGGGTTCATAGTTGGAGCGAGGCTAGAGTGAGGCTATTTGGTAGTTGCCCAGGAATTGGGGGAGCCCAATATAGACACCCTTTGGCTATAATCCTCACTCTAGGAACCCCCAAAAAGGTCTCTGTCATCATGGAAACCGTGTTTACAGGCGTTCACTACAACCCGTCTTTCACGGAGGATGGCGATGAAAGTCATGGCCTGCTAAGTGCATTGCGGAGCCCTATACTACACCTTGCCCAGACCGCCCCTTCGTCCAAGATAGACCCCACTCTTGTTTGGGCCTAATTTTTCTGGGCAGGGGGAGAAACGGGGGTAGTATATAGGGTTCCATAACCTAAGGGAGGGATGCAGATACAAAGCTATTCTTCTGAAAGGAAGGTTTCCGCAGACACAGATCAGTTTTCTTCGATGATCTCGCTAAGCGTGGTCCTTTGCGATAATGGCTGGAGGCCGCGACAGAAGAGAATAATTGCAGTTTCAATAACTGCTAAGGTCAAATGTTTCACACTGCTCGAAAACTTGACATACACTTCTCAAAGACCAATGACATTCATGTAGGCCCCCAGAACAGAAAAGCACCCGGGCCCCAAGTCCTACACCTGAAGCCCTGCACCCTGAAGCTAGGTAAGCAAAACCCAAAATTACAGCCAGGTCAGACCCTTTCGTCCTTGCCAGATACGGTTATGGATTACGCTAGTGTTTTAGATATATATATATATGTACATACACATATGTGTATGACAGCTAGCTCCTAAAGCATAAATCCCTATGTCATCGCATTTTCCATATAATTGTCTAGTCAGCTTCCATTTTTTATTCATTTGCTCATCCATTATTGGAGGTAGTGTATCCAGGGTGCTTCGCCTTGAACTGTTGTAACCCTAAACCCTCCTAAACAACTTTAAGCCCTAAAGCCCTAAGCCCCTAAACCCTTAAGCTCTAAACCCTAAGCCCCTAAACCCTAAATCCGCAGCCGAGAAGCTCAGACTTTTCGAGTAATGTCAGGAGGATACCAGGCCATACCGCTGGGCTGCGGAGCCAAAGCTCCGCAGGCCCTTTTTTTTTTTTTGGGCTTTGGGGTTTAGGGGTTAAGGGTTTAGGGGTTTAGGGGTTTAGGGGTTCAGGGGTTCAGGGGTTCAGGGGTTCAGGGATTAAGGGTTTAAGGGTTTAGGGTCTAGGGTTCAGGGGTTAGGGTTTGGCGTTGGGGTTTAGGGGTTAAGGGTTTAGGGGTGTAGGGGTCCAGGGGTTAAGGTTGGGTACTGCCCCCACCCAGTAACAGTCTATATTAGGGGTCCTATTACGGGCTATATATAAGTATATTATAAATATTAGCCAACTGTTACTGATGGGGGGCAGTACCCAAGGTTAAGGGTTTAAGGGTTTAGGGTCTAGGGTTCAGGGGTTTGGGGTTTGGGGTTTGGTGTTTGGTTTTAGGGCTTGAGGGTTTAGGGATCAGGGGCTTGGGATTGAGGGTTAAGCTTCTAGGGGTGGAGGTGTAGGGGTGGAGGTGTAGGGGGTTGGTTTGGGGCTCAGGGTTGAGGATGTGAATATGGTCCTATAAGGTCTTCTAGGTTCTGTACACATATTATGGGGAAACGTGCCAGGATGATAGTGGGTAGCGTTTGTACTTTCACATTCTGGGCAGTTTTTTGGTATGCTAGGGTATGGGAAGGTTAGAGAGTTAAGGGTCTTACATTTGGTGTGTAGCATTTGAGCTAGGCACTAAAACGGTCAAGCTATAACCAGGTTGTAATTCACATCCCCCCTACACTTGCCAGCATAGGCAGCAGCTGGGGTCATGGGAAGGAACCCTAAACCCTAACTCGTTAGTGAGTTGCTAAGGTGACTCCAACATGTCTTGGAAGCCCCTGAAGCCGGCCCTGGCTTCAAGCTTTAGGGTTAGGGATGTTGTGACTTTGGGGTTTAGGATTTAGGGCTAAGGGTTTGGGGTTTAGGATTCAGGGTTTAGGGTTCAGGGGGAGCAAGAGGGGGGAAGGATACCTTACTGGCTTGAGATCGCGACTGAAAGACATTTCTCTAAAGAGTTGGCAAATACTTGAAGTAGATGCTCAACATCTAGAGCTTAGGCTGAAATTATAGTTTCTATACCCCCCCCAAAAAAATTATAGTCCTCATTACAGGGACCCCCTCCAAAGATACTCCCAATTTTGGGAAGCTACGAAATATCAAGGTCCTCGATATGCGAGCCAGATATGCCGCCAGTGCGTGCTGACAGAAAGCAAGCTGCTTTAGCAAAAACCCCAAGTTCTGGTCCCCTGGAAATTCAAATAGAAACCCCAAAAAGGCCCTATCAAAGACTATGGTCCCTTTAAAGGGGGGCCGCATGGGTTTCTACCGTAGTTGTGGGGAGTCTACACAGTGAACTCAGCACCCGGAGCCCCAACTCCTACACCTCAAGCCCTAAACCCCACACCCTCAACCCTGAGCTCGACCCTTAATCCTGAAACTCCTAAGCCCTGAACCCCACTACCTCGACCCTTCCTGAAACTCCTAAACCTTAAGCCCCACGTTACCTGCAAGGCACGGCATGGTTGCAGCCTCGAGCAGGACACGGCCGCGGAGGTCCTGATGAGCGAGGCGAGCATGGGGTGCCGGCTGTAGAATGTATGTCATCTGAGGTTTACATGAGCCATAATCTTAAGTCCTTGAAAAGGGTTATATACAGGATTATATATATATATATATAGGGGACTACTATTGGGGATATTAACGGGGATGCTAGGAGTTTAGATTATCACTTACACAGGGAATCTCTTGGGGATTGTGTGAAACTTATGTACGGATAGATGAAGGGGTGGGGTACAGGGCTCGGCCTCGCCCAAGGTAACATGGAACTACCTTCTTTCTTTCGTGGGGTTCAATGTTATTTTCAGGGAGGGTAGGGATAGAGAATTAGAATCCTTGTACAATATATTCCCTTATTTCATGCTAAGCCCCAATAAGTTATGTTCAGAGCTTCTGCAGCAAATTCCGTTTTCAAGGTTTGGAGCTTAGGGCCTCTTGGTTTTTTTGATTTGGGCCAGAAATCAAAAGGGTGTTTCCCAAAATAAGGGGGCCGCAATATAGACACCAAACAATATAATCAACATTATTAGCACCCCAAAAAGGTACCCCTAATTTTGGGGAAGCCCCCATATGTAGGCATGGTAGCAGTGTACAGGATTTCCAGAGACTGTTACAGCGGTCGCGTTTATTGGGCGGAGCATTTTTGAGACTTTTTTGAGAGTAGGGACTGCCTGGTTGCTGGCAAAGGCAGTTAAGGAGCGCAGCTTCCTTCCCCTGAACAGACCGGCCCCCAAAGTTTTTGCCAGTTAGTGAGTTTTGTTTTTTTTTTGGACGGTAATCCGGCCCAAAGCCTCATCCCTTCAAACGGAATCCGGACCCTCAAGTTCTACTCGAAACCTCAGCCCCTGCAGTTCGATGGGGACCATTATTTAGCAAACCATTCTGCAAAACCCTATACTAAGTGTTCACCATCTAGCCCTTCCTGCAGATTCTCAAACCTTAGCTGGAAGCCACGCAGGATCATGCAGAGTTTTTTTCATGAACCACCGTGCGTTGCAAGGCTTGCCGTGCCGTGCATGCCTACCAGATGCTTGGCAAAACTGTGAAGTCCAGGCCTACGCTGTCACTGTTTGGAATTCAGGGAGCTTAGGGTTTAGGTTGTTTTGGGGGTAGGGGTGTGAAGTTTAGAATTTAGTGGTGTTTTAAGAGGGTTCAGGTGTGGGTATAGTTTATGGGATGCAATGACAGGAGGTTGCGGTCTGAACATTGAGCAATCCGGTTTGCGCCCACAATTACGTACTGGGGATTGGTGGGGAAGATGGATATTTTTTAGACTGGTCATTTTCCCGTATTCCCTGCGAAGCCCCATTAAGATTATGGTCTAGTCGCTGTGGGGCGTCTCAAGCAAAGGTCGTCGCATTTCGGCCCATACACAGAGCTGCTGGCTCTGAGAAATTCGTTTACCCTGAACAAGCAAGGAGTCTTAGGTGGAAGATGGCAGTCATTGCTGAACCTAGCTGACTTAAACCCTAAACCTTGAAACCTAAATTCCCACCCAGGCCTGTTTAGGCCGTACCAACCCTTTTCTAGGGTGTCTGGACCCAGAACTACACGCGACTGCCATTCACACCATCGCATGAAGCTACTATGCAAGCCTAGAGACTTATGTTGAGCGTGAGCTGCATCTTCAGGTACTGGTGCAGTAGCCCCGCCTAGGGTCTCTCCTCCTGTTCCGTGATTCACAAGTACTTAAGAAACCCTAAGCCCAGCAACCTTGTGCTTGGGGTCTTCTGGGCGTTGCTCTGGGGGGCCACTGGCCAGGCCTCCACTGCAAGTGGCTCCGAAAATGTTGAAATTAGGGGTAGCCTCGGAACCCTGCCCATGGCGGGCCCGTTGAAATGGAACCAGCCTGAAACCCGAAAAGGAATAAGTTTGGGGGGGTGCCTGCGTAAGCACGGGGTAGGAAGAATCAACCAATACACCAATTCTTGGTTTGTTGGGCACTAGAGATGTAAACCCTAAACCTCAAAGCCCGAAACCCTTAACCTTAAACCCTAACTACTGTACTCAAGTATACTAAGGTTATGCAGGATTTTCACTATCAACAGTAGCAATCATAATACCGCGAACACCACATCCCCAATTGTTGGGCGTTTTCGCGGCTCCTTGCAGTAAGGCATCTGGTACTTGTTGGTTTTTCCCTGTTTGATTGTAATGATCAGCAACACACAAACTCTGTTGTGGTTTTGGGGCTGGCTACGCAAGAATGACTCGTAATTCTCAGTTTCGAGACACCCGTCACCCTTGCTCCAGCAAAGGAAGTCGGCAGGAAAACTGCCCCTGGAATCGACGGCAAGTGCCGGTTCCTTGTTGGCAGAAAGCTTTTCCTGGAGTCTCCGAATCTTGGCCCAGTCATTGTCCCTTCCTGGCTAGCTTAAATGAAGCTTTCTACGAAAGAGTTTACCCCTTTGCCCAAGATGAACTGCCGTGTACGGGTTGCAATATGCATGCGATAGCATGACAGGATTCTAACTGACGCGTGTACACTTGCAACCGCACTCCCAGCCTTTACGATGGTGTTAGGGTTTAGCGTTAGTTTCGGGTTCGAAAATTAGGGCAATATGGAATCTTCTCTACAGCCTCATGACAGCATCAAGCGCCAAGCACCGGATTTGCAGGTTTCCAGCAGGGACTTAGGCCAACTAACCAGAACCATGATCCCCGCCCGTCTGTGACGCCTGGTGATGCCTTTTGGCCGGGAAGGCTGTCAGTGATGTCTTCGTCATAATGTGGGATAGTACTCATAGGGCTCTCCATGGCACGATATGTGGTAATTTCCGGAAATAGGAGGACCCAATACAGACCTCAGATGTTTTCAGTCCTAATTTTGGGGTCCCCTCCAAAAAAGTATCCCTAATTTTGAGAAACCCGCATGTAAGGATGCCATAGTTCTAATATTGTAAAAGTCATTGGCAGGGAAAGAGCGACATCTGAAGTAGGACCCAGATCTTAGACACCCAAGATGAGACATGTTCGCGCCACCCCTAATATTGTGGGGCTCCACCCTCCAACCCTCCCTACCACTGCTTAACTTCAACCTTATAAACAACCTCAAAATCTCGGTGTCCATTCTCTATTGTATAGGGTTTTAGGGTTTATTTTCCCATTTTCCGATTCTTGCGTTTTGTACCCTTCTCGCGATATGCACCAGCATGTCTTGTCCAGACTGACCCTGCTGCGTTGGTCTTCGTGGAGGGGAAGGAAACACGCTGATGGAGATGCTTCTTCTGGGTTGCTGCTAAGGAATCTAAATCAAGTTATTAGAACAAGGGGTATATAGGTTTTAGGGTCCGTTATACGGAGATCTCGTTATTTACTACATGCTCATATTATGGTAACTAAATTTAGGTGCCTCAACTGCAACCTGATATTCAGGTGGTACGTGCGGGAGAAGTTGCAGAGTGAAGCCTCCCAAAATCAGCCGTCATAGTCCCTATGCCTACTAGTGGTTCATAGGGAATAAGGGTATATAATCCCTAGAATATGTTCCCTGATTTCCGACCAACTGCCAGTAAGACATCGTCTCTATGTTCTCCCTCAAACAACAGTGGTTCATGTTGCTGTGAAAGATTCGTTGACACCGGCCTCAAGCATTGGATTGGGATCCTAGGCTTAGTTTCATTGAAGACTTCAGATTAGTAAGAGTGTAAGAGCATGCTGCTAAGGTGAATTATAGTCTAAACTCCTAATATCCGCCTTAGTAACACTCCCCTATACAATCCCCTATATAACCCCCTTTAAGGAGTTTAGACAATGACTCATATGACTCTTATAGGGTCCTTCTCCTAGGGTTGGAGTTACCAAGATCCTTTACTTACAGCTTCTGCTGGAAGTTGTAAGCATCTGCCGTCCTGACCTCGATAAGAGAATAGGCAGAAGCATGATTCCTTGGTTGCTGGTAGGATCTTGAATAATAAAGGTTGTGTTGGCAAGAAGCCTTTTTTTTCCGACCATGTGGGTTCAGTTTTTCCGAGAACTTGGTTCAGGTTCCAAACGGTCCTAAACCCTAAGCCCAAAGAGCCCTAAGTGTTACACTCCAGGCCCCTAAACCTCGACCCCTAAACCCCGAACCCTAAATCCTAATCTCTACACCTTCAACCCTAAACCATAAATAGTAGTTT
>CAJNIZ010023658.1:14053-25702 GCA_905231905.1 Symbiodinium pilosum | reverse complement strand
GGGATTAGGGCTTAGGGTTTTGGGGTTTGTGTGTGGGAAGCGGAGGTGCTGGAAGAGTTCGACCTCAGCTTCAACAAGCAGATCGGTGCAGAGGCCCTGCACACGGTTCAGGGAATATTAATAATAATGATAATACAACAATAATACTAATAACAATACTTATAGTATAATAATACTGCTAACACTTTGAGAATTGAGAGCGTGGGTTTGGGGGGTGTGGCTTTAGGGTTTAAGGGTGTTTCAGGGCTTAGAGCTGAAGGTTTAGGTTATGAAGTGTGAACTCAGCTCCACTCTTGGGCCCGTCCTCCTGCACAGGAACCCAGGCGCCCATTTCGAAACACTGCGTTCTCCCAAAATACGTCTCTCCGGGTAGAGGTTCTTAGGATTCTTAGGATTTTGGGTTCAGGGTTTGGGGTTTAGGCTGTTTCAGTTAGTTCCATATTCTATCTGTCTGGAACTTAGCTTGGACCTTAAACCCTTAACTTGGGATTCCCTTATACTCCTATTATAGGTACCTAGGGATAACCCTTAGCAGGGGCCCTAAGTGCCTCGTAGTTAAAGGGGGCTACAGGGTTCAAGGCTTCAGGGTCTGATGTACCGTTTAGGGTTGAAGGTTTAGGGTGCAATTTTGCATGCGCCTCTCAGAGTTTCCTCACTCTTACAACCCAGGTCCCTTGAGCCCAGCCCTGAACCCTAACCCCTGGTACATGGTTCCATTGGGAACCCTGAACCTAACCTTAACCCCCAAACCCGAAACCCTAAACCCAAACCCTATAAGCCTTAAACCCTAAACACCACACCATAAACCCTCAACCAGTGAAGTCCCAACACCCCTAGGTTGGCCATGCTTGTGTTATTTCTTCGGGATCTAAAGTTTAGGGGTTTACGCTTTAAGGGGTTCGGGGTTTAGGGGCTTCAGGTCTTTGGCTTTCAGGGGTTTGGGGAGCTTGTTGCGCAAAAACGTGTGCCTCAGGTTTCCGGGGACGACGGAGATTTTTTGCCTGAAAGCAGCAACAACCCAAAACCTCATGCTAAGCCCTAAACCCCAAACCACCAAGCCCGAAGCCTTAAACCCCAAACCCGAAGCCATAAACCCTGTACCCCAAACTGTACGCCTGTAACCCCAATTACCTACAGTTGTATGGGTTATACCTACTAATTAAGGCGAAATTTACTATTTCACTGAAGGTTATTGGGGTCGCAGGTGTACCCTTGAAGCGTTGTTGCGAAAGCCAGGCCTGGCGGCACCTGGAAGGTACGAGCTGGCCTAGCTTGAAGAGCCCTGGCTTCGGAGTTTAGGTTTTTGGGGTTTGGGGTTTAGGGCTCATGGGGTTGAACCTTACTTGCGACCCCTATTACCTACACTTTAATGGTAGTTACTCTTTATTAGTACTATAACCCATAAAACTGTAGGTAGTTGGGGTTACAGGTAGGGGCTATAGGGAGTTTTTACGGGTGTTGGAGTTAGGGTTTTAGGGATGTAGGTGTTCAGGTTTTAAGGTTTTGGGGGCTTAGGCTCTACGAGTTGTTCGGGTTCACGGAAGAGACGTTGAGCTCTAAGAGCTTCAGTGGACGTTCGCCGAGAAATTTGGGCTTGTGGGGTTTGAGGACTTGAATAAAGGGCGTTAAAGGATTACCAATATTATGATTCCATTTTCCTTGTACATTTATGGCATAGGGTATCTCAAATGGACCTCAAACTGATCCTGATGATTATTCAGGCCCCGATAGTAGGATTTAGAGCGTGCATGGGCTTGAAGTTTCAGGGCTTAGGGAACCCCAAACCGTAAAACCTGAACCCCCCCAACCCTGAATCCCTAACGCCTAAACCCTAACCGCTAAACCCCTACCCCCAAATCCCTAATCCCTAAACCCCAACCCCTAAGCCCTGAAATCCCTAACCCCTACATCCCTAAATCCTATCCTTAATCCCTGAACCCCTAAATCCCTGACCCCTGAATCCCTGAACCCTAAGACCGAATCCCTAAACCCCTAAATCCCTAAGCCTTAATCCCTAAACCCCTAAATCCTAAAACCCCTAAATCCCTAAACATCGAAATCCCTAAACCAAGAACGGCAAGAGGTGGGTCCCGGACCTGGTCTTGTATTCATAGACACGGATCCTCGTAGGGATTTGGGGTTTAGGGTGTAGGGATTTAGGATTGATAAGGGTTAGAGTGTAAGGTTGAGGGGTTTAGGGCTTTGGGTTTAGGGTTTTGGGATTAAGGTTTAGGGTTAGACAACAGGGGCCATGGCCCAGAACCCCAAAAACCTCAAACCCTAACACCTTAAGCTTTAAAACCCGAAAACCTTTGGCCCTACAACCCCGAATCCCTACACACTCAAAGCCCGAAGACCGAAAAACCTCAAGCCCTACAATCCTGAAAGCCTCAACATTGTTTGCTGCATGCACCCAAGCCGAGGAAGCCGCCCAAGAGGTCTCGACCAATCTTAGGCACCCAAACCTGACAAACCCCCAAAAGCTTGAAACCCCAGCCCTAAATCCTAAGCCCTTAACCCTAAACTTCAAGCCCCAACCGTTGAACCCTGAACCCCTCAACCCACAAAGCCCCTAAAACCGAAGTAGGGTCTGAAACATTGGGGCAGCTGTTTGTTGCTGTTGTTATTTTTGCGTAAGGGTTTAGGATTTGGGGTTTCGGATCAAGTGCTTAGGGTTTCAAGTTTAAGGTGTGGGCTTTGGTGGTGAGGTGTTCAAGGAAATCGGCCTGTCGATTTCCTTCTTTCGGATTGATACAGGGCTTCTTACTTGATCAGTGCACTTAAATCCTGAGCCCTAAAGTTTAGGGTTGGGGTCTAGGCCCAGCTAAGGAAAGCCACCGTCTGGTACACCTTCCAGAACTCAGCACCTGAGTTGGGATTTGGCATTCTGCTTTTTTGGAGAGGAGGTAGGTGGGGTTAGGGCTTCAGAGCCATAGGGCTTAGGCGTAAGACTTAGGAGTTCAAGGTGTTGGGGTCTATGCTGTTTTGCTATGATTTTCAAGAACTTGTATGGTAGTTTTAAAGATCGAGAACTACATGAGAAGAACCCCTTAAAAGGCATCCCCTCCGTCAAGAAGAAGTTCAAAAGGGTACTAATTTATAATGAAATATGGTAGCGTTCCCTCAACCCTAAAAAGCCCAGACCCTAAACTCCAAACCCTGAACCTAACCCCAAACCCGGAGCCCAACCCCAAACCCTAGACCCCGAACCCGAAATCCCTAGGTGCTAGGCCCCAAAAAACGCTGAGGCGGCTGGTGCAGACGTGCTGCTGAAGTTGCTGGCAGGTTCCGAGCTGATGGAGGAGGCGCCCTGCAGCTCATCCTCCACTTTTGCTAGGGTTTCGTGGAAGATGCATGGCTTGAAAAACAACTTCAAATTCGATGGTTAACTTACTTAGCCAATGGAAGAACTTCAAACGTTTGGGCCTTCCTCACATGGGCATTGCCCTAAAGTACTGTCAATACGGGGTCCTATATTTAGGCTCCTACTATAAGACGGGGCCCTATATTCATTTTTGTTACTTTGGGAACAGTACTTTAGGCCTCCTCCCAGATGATCTTCATATGAAGGTTCGATTTTTTTTTGCGTTTAACTGCTCCAAGACAGAGGCGGAAGCTGCAAGTCAGGGGTAGGGCTTCAGTACTGCCCCCCCTCAGTAACAGTTGGAGAATAATGTTAATATGGTTATATTATAGCCCTTAATAGGACCCCTAATATAGACTGTTACTGGGTGGGGGCAGTACCCAACCTAAACCCTTAACCCTAAACCCTAAAACCCTAAACCCTAACCCTTAAACCCTAAGCCTTCAAGCTTAGGGCGTTTAGGGTGTGGAGCCTGGGTTGCCCTACAAAACACTGAACCCCTTCTGTCATGGGTTCAACTAGGGCTTAGGGTTTAGGGTTTAGGGTAGTACCCCCCTCTATACTACCCCCCTTAGGTTCCCCCTTAATTAACTTTACTTAAGCCTAATTTTCATGAAATAACCCTAATTAAGGGGGGAACCTAAGGGGGGGGTAGTATAGAGGGGGGGTACTCGTTGAATCCAAATTAGGACACTTCTCTCTTCCTTCTCATTCCCTGAACAAGGAGGGTCTAGCTGTAAGCCCAATTACCTACAGTTTCATGGGTTATACCTAACACTTAAGGGTTTAAGGGTAATTATTACTAAGCTGTAGGTAATTGGGTTTACAGGTAGGGTTTAAGGCTGTTTAAGGATTCAAGGGTTTCTTTCGGGGTTTGTCGCCTGCGTCTACTCTTAAACGCTGACGCTTAAACGCAAGACCCTCAAACCCTAACCTCTCAGACAGCAGCAGCTTTGAACTCTGCGAATCCAACTCCCTAGAAGCCGCAAGTGAGGTAGCCGTGGCCCCAATTGCCTACAGCTTAGTAGTACTTACCCCTTAGCCTTAGTTAGTAGGTATAACCAATCAAACTGTAGGTACTTGGGATTGCAGGTAGGGCTTGTTTTGCTGCATTTGGCGAGTGCAGAGAGGGCTGCTCAGGAATATTGGTGAGTGTATATAGAGGGGTGTCCTTGTGGGGATACAAGCAAGACCAACCATGGGTCAATAAGTCATTGGGGGTCAAACCAATGCGATGGACAGATTTTTGGGCTGGGGTTTAGACCCTGAACTTGAAACCCCAAGCCCTAAACAATGAAAGGCCAACATGAAAATACTCCAAACCCCAAACCATAAACCCTCAGCCCCGGACCCTAGGTTGCTTGGCACTTTGCATGTCCCTAAGCCCTCTAAGCCTCAAACCCTAAACCTCAGAAACCTTGACCTGGGATCCCGGAACGAATTGTAAAACCCTTGACCTTATACGCTGCCTCCAACCCTAAGTTTTTCAGCCCCCTGCATGTCAGATCATCTTCAACAACAATCCGTCGGTCACGGAGGAGTCCAAGGAGAGCAGGTTTCTGACAGACCCCCATGGTTTAGGGTGAGACGGTGAGACGGTCAGTTGGGGTATCCCTTAAATCCTCAACCCTAAACGTTAAAGCCTACACCCCGAATCCTAATCCCTATGTGAAGATCAATTATGCCATGGGTGTTGTTGACCTCACTTGATCAGAAGAGCTGCAAGACCTGTCGGACAATGTTGCTGTGCCAGAAAAGGCGAGTGCTCGCTGCAATTAGCCACTTTCCACTTACTGTAGAGGGAGGGCATTGTTTTGGGAACTCCATAGGATGCAACTAACCTGTATTGCATGACTATGGTATATGAACTGCCTAGAGCTACCCAGAAACCTGTTGTACTATTATTCTGCCTGGAGCGAGCCCCTGCGCCCAACCCTGACCCCCACAAGCGCCGACAAAGCACCTGAAGCCCTGTAAGGCTCAGGCCCTATGCATTTAAATCCCAAACAGCTCGAATTCCCTAACTGCAGCCCTAGAGACCCTAAACCCCAAGCCTTCAACCCCCAAACCCCCAAAACGACCACGAGGAGGGCTGGCTGTGCCTTCGTGAAGCTCAGTGGCCGAACCTGCGCCGGGCCGAGGCTCGTACCGTGCTGAGCCTTTCATCCGGGCAGGGGTTTGGAGTTGAGGGCTTAGGGATTGGGAATTTTGAGTTTAGGTAGGGTGCCCGGCAGGGTTTGGGTGTTCTTTTGTGTTGTTTTAAGGTATGGGGCTTCGGGTTTGGGGGTTTAGGGTTTCGGGTTGAGGGGGTAGGGATTGGGGTCCAGGGTTTTGGGGGTCCTTGGCTTAAGGGTTGAGGGTTGTGGCAGTTTTGGGTCAGTCCTAATGCATACCACAGACGATTATTCTAGGTATATTAAGGTCCTACTAACACTATATTAAGGGGCCATTACTATAGGGGGGACTGACCTAAAGTTTGAAGGGGTAGAGGGTCAGGGCTTTGGATTGAGCCACCATGGCAATGTGCTTAGGGTTCGGACTTTGTGGCCCACGCTTCAACTCTACACTTGGACCCTCCAATGTAGTTCCTTTTTGGGTTTGTATTGTTTCTGGGTTAGGATTTCAGGGTGTAAGGTTGAGTCAGGCTCTTTGAACCCCCCGAAGCCCAAAAATCCTGAGCCAAACCTTCCACGTCCCCAACAAAAAGAATACGGCGACCTCAACCTTAAGCATGAAAGCCTAAGGCTTGACCCCAGAGTGACAAAACCCTGAACTTTAAAACCTTGTAAACCTTAAAGCCTAGACCCCAACCCTAGACCTTACAACCTAGACCTCTAGACCCTAGCCCCCAAACCCTAAACCTTAGAGCCTAGACTCCGAACCCTCCAGACCTCGAGGAAAACAAGCGCTAAAGCCGGCACCCTCCGCAAAGCCCTAAGCCCTGCAATTCCTGGGCTACTGTCAACATTATCGCGGTTTAGGGTTTGGGGTTTAGGGGTTCAGTTTCGGGCTTAAGGCTAAGGGTATTCAGGTTGGAGGGTTCTGAGTTGCAGGGTTGACGTGCTGCCGGGTGCAGGCGTTGTAGGGTGGCCAAAGGAGAAGGTAATCTCGCATGGTTTCTTTCCCGACAAGCTGCCTGTCGTACTTCCATCCTTAATCCCCAAATCCTTAAATAGTTGGTTGTAAGTGGGAAAATGGGAATACAACCCCCAAATAATGCCTACATAACCTATACATGATGTGTTCCCACATTCCCTACTAACAGCCAGTAAATGAATTCGAAACTCTAGCCCCTAGACTGCCGCTGACTTTTTGGGAAATCTGCATTTGAACAACAACTCCAGGGTAACATAGGAGCCTGACCAGTTACCTAACGCTATGCATGTTTAGGGCTTATATAGGGTTTATCATTGCATATAAGTATAGGAAGCTCACAAAGACCTAGGCTGCTGCATGTCAGGTGATGAGAGGACTATCTTCCTGAGGGTGAAAGCCCCGTGTGTAGTATGAGAATGAGCCAGGTCAAAAGGGAGACACGAAATGAGATCACATGGTCGGATGCCTTCAGCGACTGACCTCCACAGCTAATTGAGCAGTGAAAAGCTAAAGCAAGTTGAGGTCAAAAGCGACGAAAAGGAAACAAGCAGACTGATCTTGATGGGTAGACAGCAGCCTTGAGCGATTACGAAGTGCTGTCCATCAAATGCGTGTGCGACTGGCGACATCGGGATGATGCTTGGAAAAGGCGAAGTTGTTTGGTGGCACGGAAGTTCACGCGGCTTGTGCCGGGCTTTGGAGATCTCTTTGCTCCCACCGGCGCTGCCTCCAGCGTGCAGCTGTTGAACGCAATGAATGCGTCAAGCGCAGGAGGAGCATAGGTATTGTATGTCAGGGTTAGGGGTGCAAGGTTTGGGGACAAGGTTTTAGGGATTAGGGTTTGTGGATTTAGGGATTAGGGTTCAGGCGCTCAGGGTGTTGGATTACGGTCAGGAGGGGTTCACGTTCCAATTGTCTAGCAACCCTCCCTAAAACCTTAACCCTAAACCCGTAACCCTCGACCCTTAACGCTAAACTCTTAACCCGAGAGCAAACCCTTAGCCTTAACCCTAAGCCAGGGTTGAAACCCTAGCGAGCCTCAATCCCCGCACCCCCAGAGTTTGGAGTTTGGAGAGGGCTTGGGGGGACTTAAAAGTCAAGCCTAAGGCTTACTTAAGCTTTACACCCTGAACTCTACCTGTGGCTCCGATTACCTACGGCTTAGTAGTAACTACCCCTGAATTAGTAGGTATAGCCCATAAGACTGTAGGTTATTGGGGTTGCAGGCTGGGCCCCAAACATCTAAAGACTATAGGGTTTCGAGGTTATCGGGTTTGGATATATATGGGGATAACCCGTAAACCAGATAACCCCTAAACCCAACCACCTGATCACCACTAATCTCTACACCCCGTCCTTAAACCCCTAGACACTAGGGAAAAAACCTAAACCCGAAACTTAACCTAAACTGCCAAAAGCCTTCCCTGAATTAGTAGGTATGACCCATAAAACTGTAGGTTATTGGGGCTAAACCGTAAACCCTAATCCTTTAACCCTAAGTAGAGCCTCCCTTAAACAGGCTGAAGGCTGCTTCATGACGTCCGACAAGGGCCTCGAGCACGTACTCACGGCCCTGGCGCGGTGCCCGCTTCTGGAGGCCGGATGTAGAGGGGTTTAGCGGTTTAGGGGGTTTAAGAAGTTTAGAGGGGTTTAGGGGGTTTAAGAGGTTTAGAGTTTAGAGGGGTTTAGGGGGTTTAAGAGGTTTAGGGGGTTAAGGGTTTTAGGTGGTTCCGGCAGAGGCGCTGCAGGCCGGATGCAAAAAGGTGGTTTAGGAGGTTTTGGGTTTATAGTTTATGGATTTGAGTTTAGATGTCTCGCGCTGTTTTGGAGAGGGTTTAATTGGAGCAAGTCAGGGACATGCTCAGATGCTGAATCCTAAAAACCTAAACCCTTCACCCTCAAACCCTAAAAACCTGAAACCCTAAGCCCCAAACACTAAACCAAAACCCAAAACCCTCAACCCAGGCTGGCTTTGAAAAAGCACCCTACTACAAGCCCCTGAGCAGGTCTTGAACCTGAACCAGAACTACGCGCTTCGCCCACAGGCAGCCCCGGGGGTGCTTAGGTCTAGGGTTTAGGGGGTTTAGGGTCGGTAGGGTTTTATTCTAAGCCACCCTAAACCCTAAACCCTAAGCCCCAACCCCCTAAACACATTTTATGTTTAGGGTGTTTGGGGCTTAGGGTTTAGGGCGGTTTAGGGTTTAGGGTCTACAGTCTACTGGGCTTGCCTACTGGTGCTCAAGGGGAGTGGGGGATTGAATATAGGTACCTTTGTAGGGGGTTGGTGTTTTAGTGGTTATTATAGGCATTTGCTCACCCACTCCAGCAAGCAGCTGGGGAGGGTGCGGTTTAAGCGCTGAGTGTTCGGGCTTCAGCGTTCTGATGTTGAGGGCTTAGGGTTTCACTAAGGCTTAGGGTTGCAGGGTTCTTGGGTTTGGGGCTTAGGGTTTTAAGGCTCAGGGATTAGGGTTGAGGGCTTAGGGGTTTACGGTTTTTGGGGCTTGGGATTCGGCTCTTTGGGAGCTTTGGGCTTGGAATCTGGCAGCCGTAAACCTGAAACCCTAAACCTTGAGGCTGACTCCCGGGCCTCTTAGAGGGGAGGGGAGGGCGGGGGGGCAAGAAAAGCCCAACAGCTTTTCCCAGAAATCAACCGAAACCGACGCCCTACGAAAAGATGCGCCTTTGCAGGGGTTCAGGTATGCCCTTAAAACCTCACGCCGCGGTTCTTCTTATCGTCCTAAAGCCCCTAAAACCACCCAAAGCCCTAAACCCCAACACCTTCACCTCTAGAGCTGCAAAGGGTTGTGGTCAAAGGGTTCAGGATTTAGCGGTTGGGGTTCCAGTTCAAACATTCATTCAAAGAGTAGATCTCTGAAGCAACAGCAAATACCCACTCGCCTATTGGGTCCCACAAGGCGGGATTTGGAAGTGCAAAAGAGCCGAATCGCCCCAGGGCACCCGCCCATAAGATTTTAGGAAAATATTCTAAAACAACCTTAAAACTGAACCCTAAACCGCAAACCCTTACCCCGAACCTTGAAGAACGAACCCTTAAGAACCTATCAGCCTGAACCCAAAACCTTGAGCTTAAAGCATGAGCCCTAAAGCCCAAATCCTAGGGCCAGAACTCTAAAGCCCGAACCCTAAAGCCTGAACCCTAGAAGCCCCCTAAAGCCCGAACCCTAGAGCCCGAACCTTGAAGCCCAGACCCTGGAGCCCGACCCTACAGCCGGAAGCCTAAAGCCCAAACCATAGAGCCCGAGCTCTAAAGCCCGAACCCCAAAGCCTGAATCCTACAAGCCAAATTTTTGGCCCCGGGCCAATGCCTCGGGCCAATGCCCAGTAAGGAGGTGGGCCAATGCCCAGTAAGTCCATTACGGTTTATACAACAGGTAAGAGACATGTCAGGTAAAAGCCCTAAACCCTAAACCCTAAACCCTAAGAAAGTCTCAGGCATTTGGGGTTGTACCCGACGGAGCTTGGCCGGTGGTCCAGTGGAAGACCTTCTGCGGCATACCGGACGCCGGGCAGCCTCAATAAGCCCTGCCTTGGGGTTTATATAGAGAATCAGGGTTTAGGGCCTGGGGTTTTGGCGTTCTGGGTTTGGGGTTATAGGGTCTAGGGAGTATCTGGAGCTTTGTGGTTTACTGATGAGGATTTCGGGTTTAAAGGCTTAAGCCCTAAACTGAAACCCCTAGAACCCCAACATCTTAAACCCAAAACCCTGAAAATCCTAAAGCCCTAGTTACCCATACCTGAGGATAACCCATTTCAGTACTAAACGGGGAGCTAAAGAGCCCAGCATAAGTCAGACGAAGTCCTGAAACCCCAAAGCCCTGAAATCCTTACATGAGCTACAGTCTAAACTCCTTAAATGGTGGTTATATAGGGGACTATATTGGGGACTACTATAGGGGTTATTAAGGGAGATACTAGGAGTGTAGACTGTAGCTCACATAAACCCCATAAACCCTGGTAGTTGTTCAAACTACCTGTCCGTTATAGGCTTAGAGTTCAAATATTACAGGGACTTAAAACACTAATCCCTTCCCCCTAATAATAAACGACGCCCCCACCCCACCACCCCCCCTAATGATAAATAATCCGGGTGCTCAGATTTTTTATCAGGTGGTGATATTTATTGAAAGAATTTGGTAGGGCTGCTTTTAAATTCCTTTAACATCAAAAGTTAATTAAGATTCCTTTTTTAAAGTCCATTGCAATCGAACTAAATTACCATTAGAATCTATTGAAATTTCATTAAGATTTCTTCTACAAACAATTGGAATCGAATTACGATCCCATGAGAATCAATTGAGATCGACTTAAAATCCCGTTAAAATCGGTTAACATTGAATTAATTAGAACCCCGTTAAAATCAAATGAAATTTATTCTAAAATTCTTTCCACAATCAAATGAAAGATTAAAATCCATTTGATCAATTGAAATGGAATGAAACTCAATTGAGATTTAAGTAAATATGGCTAAAATTGTAATGAAATCACTTAGAATCGCATTCAGTTCTTGTATATAAAACCCTTTATAAAACCATGTGAAAATCAACCAAAACCTAGGATGTCAAGGGGATCCCTATTCCTTTGGATTTTCTACTATACCCCCCTAATGACCTCAAAACCACCCTAATTCATTATGGTCTGGCTCCTTTTAAACGTAGTCTTCGCCCGTTTAAAATGATCATGAGATTGTTTAGGGCCCTGGATTTATTATGTATTATTAGGGGTGGTTTGATTAATAGAGCGACCGGATTACCAATTTTATGGTTCCATATTCCTTGTATAGTTAAAGTATAGGGTACCTCAAATAGACCTCGCATGTGTTTTTAGTAAAGCTGTGACCAAGCATGTCACCCCTGAAGCCTGGTTGCATTGTAAAATGACATGCATTCCCAAAAGGCAGGGTAAAACCTCAGTTCAAGATCTTAGACCCCTTACCATTGCACCTGTGGTTTATAGAATCTTTTGCAAAACTGTTCTTCAAATGCATCAAGACCTACAACAAAATGTGCCGCCTGACTCTATTGGCGGTATTCCTGGTCGATCGGCATTACAAGCTTGGCTGCCAGCTGCGCTGCAGTGTGAAGCCTCCTGGAAGGCCATTCCAAGGCTCAGGCAAAAGGTCCAAGGTGCTGCAATAGACACAGAAAAGTTCTTCGATAACGTTCCTCAAG
>CAJNIZ010023658.1:0-12562 GCA_905231905.1 Symbiodinium pilosum | reverse complement strand
TCTGAACGCCCTTTTTTTTGGGGAGAGGGGGGGGGGGCGGGGGGAGCGCTGGTGTTTTCTCGAGCATAGAGTTTTACTTTGAGTCGGAGCTTGAGCTCGAAGGTTAGCGTTGACCTGAAGCCCTTGACTCATGTACTCGAAAGTGACAACTGGAAATACCATTATTCCTGTTATTACTCTTATTATTACTAGTACTTTTATTTTTACTACTACTGATAATAATACCTTGCTATTATTACTGTTGGTATTTCTACCCGTTGTTACTATTTTATGTTTGTTGAACGAATGACTAGTTTGGGGCATGGTGGCGTGACAAACATTCCTTGATACACGAACTACGAATGTGAACCATTGCAAGCCCAATGGCAGGCACGATGTGTCCCATGTAACAAACCTTACCATAACAAGCAATAAGCTTAGGCAAGGCTGAGGAGCCCGAAGCCTTACTCGTTTTACCATGGCTCACCATGAAATTGGAAACATGGAGCTCTAATTTGAGAATCAACCGTTGGAAGTTGCCGCATGAGCATGATCTATTGTTATAAGTCATTGCTGCATAGTCGACATGAGAAAAGCTCAGTTTGGAGCTTCCCCAAAGGGTCCAAGTACCCAATTGTCAGATACTTACCCAAAACCTGTACTACAACTACTAGTACCAAAGCCCCAAGTACCCAACTATTAGGTACATGGACCCTTAGGGTTCGCTGTAGGTTGAACGGCCTTGGCAGTTTCAACCTTTCCGCCGTGTGACGCACGTGACGGCCGTAGACTACTGGTGGTCGCTGGGCTGCATCATATCAGACGGTTTTATGAGGTCTCGCATGTATACATGCCTTAAAGTTGCGTTCACTCAGATGAACATTCCGTTAAGCAAAAGAAACAGGTTTCAGACACAATTCAAGTTTGTATGCATGTCTTTGTGGGGCTTAAAGCGAAGGGCCATGCGTGAAGGGTGTTACTTCAGAATTATGTGTTTGTCCGTTGAAAACGACTTTCTCTACACAAGCCCTAAACCCTAAACCATGGCTTGGGGTCACTTTTGACCGTAATCTCCAGCCCTAACCCCCTGAAACCCCTCCATCCCTAAACAATGTTGGGGGTTTAAGGTTCTGGGCTCAGGGAGTTAGGCCCTAAGTCCTAAGACCAGTATTGCTATACCCCTGAATCGTAGACACCCCAATACCAGAAACAAGCTCAGTGGATGGAGGAAGCCACGTCAAGTTTTAAGCTTCCCAGTTGAAACTTCTGCGGAGCGTCCGCGTGTTTGGGTACACAAACCAAAACATTGTGAATGGGTTTGTGAGAGACTTCCGTGGGATGTTCAACGTTTCGGGGGGTTATGTGGGCGCAGCTCTTCTTCCCGAACCCTGTAATACTATAAGCTCTGAACTTGCTTAACCCCTAAAGCCTACAAACCCTAAATCATGGTGACTGAACTTTCAGCTTAGGGCTTCAGGTTTCGTTTGTTGGGCTGCACTCGCCACTGCAAATTCTTGGTGCGGCGATTGACCATGTACCACGTAGACACTGGAGGGCTATGCCAAAGACCCCGAAATCTAAATCTCTGAACCCCTAGACCCGTAAAGCGTAAGTTGCCCTAAACCTTAACTCTAAAGCCTAGGTTCCTAGATAAACAAAACATGCAAACACTTGGATTTTAAGTACTGCTGGTTCCAGCTTGTCCTTCTTTAGCCAGCAGGATGTAGCTTGTCGTAGGTTTAGAGAGTTTAAGGCTCCAAATTCTTGGATGTTTGTTAAGCCACCCAAACCCTCAGCCCTGAATCCCGAAACCCTAAACCAGCATGAACAAACCTATGGCTCTGGGGTTTAAGGTGTAGAGTGAATGGATTCGGATTGAGGTTTTGAGATCCCTCCACAGTCGGTGTAGCACCAGCTCACACGTCCTTGTCAAGACAAACTTCTACCTGCACCCCCAATCACCTACAGTCTTATGGGTTATGCCTACTTGTTAAGGGTAATAACTATTGTATTACGCTGTAGGTAGTTGGGGTCACAGGTGGGATCTTTCCAAACTTCCTTTGATTTTCTCTGAGCCTGCATCCTGCGGCTTGCAGGGGGCTAGAGTTTCGGGTGTAGGGCTTAGGGTTTAAGGGTTTATGGTTTAGAGTTTAAGCGTTTTAGGTTTAGGGTTTCGGGTGTGAGGTTTAGGGTTTCGCGGTTTAGGGTTTAGGGTTCAGAACTACTGGGGTCTGGATTTGGGCTTGCTCCCAACAGAGCCTACACCTTTAATGTTTGCCTGCAAGCCCAGGTATGGTCCTGACGGCGCGCGGGAGTTCATGGAGTCGTTGCGGTACTGTACCTCAGCCCAGATGAGCTATAGTCTAAACTCCTTATAAGGAGATCTATAGGGCATTATATAGGGATGCTATTATAGGGCTTACCAGGCGTTGAGACTAAAGCCCAGATGGGTTCTGGTTTTTAGCGTTTGGGGCGTAGGGGAGGGTCACCCCCAGACCCCAAAAATCTGCTACCATCCCTCTTATGAGGTTTCTAGACCCTAAACCCCAAATCCTAAACGGGGTCCCGAGTTTTGGGAAACCTCCCTTACCGTGCTTTAGATCTCTTGAACTGATCTTTGCGGTTCCTTCAGCATTGCTTCCATATGGGTTCAAGGGCTTAATGCCCTCCATCCAACGGCACGCGCTTGAGCTGGAGTCAGGTTGACAAGAAAATAATGCAAATCGGATCGAACATGGATCACCGAATATGGACCTGATCCCGGAGACATGGTTGAATTTTCTGCAAATCGGCTCTAACGTGTCTAAAATTAATGACCAGACATCTCGGATACGTCATGCAAATTTAGCGGCACGTACGCAGGAGTGGCATCACACTCCTATATCATGGGTCAGGATGGGTGTCTTCGTTGGCACCTCCCCGCTGCTTAGAAACATGAGAAAGCACACGAAAACACGTGCACATGTGGAGCTGCTGAACGTATCAAATGCTCACAACCCTTGGTCACAGGGCTTCCAACACGCACACAGACAGAAAAGCTACCTCAGCACGCAGACTTGTTGTCAGATCATGACTTTCGGAGCTCAGCAAAAAAAAACCATACGCGTGTACACTTCGGTTCACCCTTGCACGTACCTCCGAACCACACTTCGTGGATAGGCATCGTCCGATACTGCAGTATGCCAAGGAGTCCAACATCATCAGATACACGAGCAAACCAAAAAGCGTACCAGCCACTTCTTGCCGAGGAGCTTGTTCATTGATTTGGTCAGAATAGACTTCCGGAACACCGGTCTTGAAAACTGGTCCGAAAACCCTGGTCCAAAACTATCAGACTATCAGGTCAAAACCGATTTGGCAAGTGCTCCTCCACATCAAGCTCAATGCTTTTGAAAAATGCAGAAATCGTTTCAGGTGATCTACACACCCGCATGCTTTATTGCCGGATTTTCTCGCTCAAAGACAGACTCAAGTCCTCATTCAAAATGGCTACAAAAGCCGGACTTCCACCATGCCACCAAGTGAGAATTTGCAAGCCACTTGCAAGCGGAACACTGCATCAGTTTTTGTTAGCAACAAGCTCATGGGTTAGATTTCTGCCGTCGATTTGCACGGGGCTGCGTATTGAGGGCAGACGCCCGCGGACAACACAGAAGCCAAACAAATAGCATCACGAGTGGCTGGCGTGCGTTCACAAACCCGCTGCTGTGTCACCCTGTTCAGAACAAAGCTGCGCTCCTGGCATTGGTGAACGCTCGAGTGATCCGTCAACACTGCAAGTGAAACGCCGCAAAAACAATGTCAACAAGCGTCTGGCTGCATGTGTAGTAGGTTCAAAAGGCGTTCAGCCTTATGGTCCGCATGTAGCTTCAACTATTCATCCAATTTTGAAGCATCGACCTGCTTCACACATTCACACATTCAAGCGTTCTTCTGCCTCAATTCTCGGAGAGTCTCGCGACCCCCTGCAAGCATGCAGCAACTGCACGACAAACACCCTCTGGGAAGGCCTGCCGATGCACACTCTTGAGCTGGACTGGATCCACGTTGACAAGCAAATGCTGCAAATCAGATCGAGCGTGGAGCATCAAATATGGACGTGATCTCGGAGATGTGATTGCATTTTCTGCAAATCGGCTCTAACGTCTCGAAAATGAGTGACCAGACACGCACCTGATCTCGGAAACGTAAATCACATGTAGCAGCAGGTACTAAGGAGCGGCGTCCCACTCCTATGATAGGGTCAGGATGGGTGTCAGGTGACCCCTGCTGGGAAACATGAGGAAAACACACGAAAACAAGTGCAGATGTGGAGGTGCTTAACGTATTACATGCTTCCAACCCTTGGTCACACATCCATCAGAGCAGCTATGCTACCTAGTTATCTTGGAGGCCTTAAGATGCATCACTGCTTGGTACCCCACTAGGCCAGCCCTTTATGGCTTTGTTCAAGTCTATCAGGGGTAACTAATCGCTTCCCCCTAATAATAAAGGACCCTCCCAATGATGAATAATCCGGGGGCTCAAAGATTGTTTCTTATTAGGAGGGGATATTTATTCAAAGACTGACGTAGGGCTGCCTTTAAAATCCTGTTAAATTCCGTTCCGCTGAAATCTAATCACAAAATTGATGGAAATCCACTTAAAAACTAATTAAAATTAAAATCAATTGAAATCTAATTGAAATCCAATTTTACAAGCAATTAGAGTCGAATTAAATCCCGCGTTGAAATCCAATTTGAATCCATTGAAATCTAATCAAAATGGTAAAAAAAAAAAAAAAGCATTAAGATCAAGTCAAATCTAACTGAATTCCCGCTTGAAATCAATTGAAATCGAATTAAATCCCGAATTAAAATCCAATTAAGATCCATTGAAATCTAATCAAAATCCAATTAAAACACATCAAGACCGATTGAAATCTAGTTGAAGTCCCATTTGAAACCAACTGAAATCGAATTAGATTCCGAAGTATAAAATCCGACTAACATCAAGTGAAACCGTAAAAACCAATAAATATTCGTACTTGGATTTTGCATGATTTCCTTTATAAAATACTATATGCAAAACAGTTAAGATCTCGGATGTCAAGGGGATTCCTAATTCCTTTGTATTTCTTATTATACCCCCGAATATGATTTCAAAACCCCCCCAATTCATTATGGTCTGGCTCCTTTGAAAAGTAGTGTTAACCCTCAACCCAAACAGCTTAAACCCCAAAGCCCCAAGCCCCAAACGGCCTTAACCCTAAACCCCTACAGCCTTAACCCTACACCCTGAGCAGCCTTAACCCTACACTCTACAGAAGAAGCCCAAGAGTTGGACCGTAGCCATAAGATTAGTTATACTGGTTTAGGGTTTAGGGTACGGCCCCCCTTAAGTAGAATATGGGCTTATATTGGAAAATAAAATGGAAACTATAGGGATTAGTTATGCTGGTTTGCCAGTTATATTGGGGTTATATTGGGATAATGGTAAGGAAAATGGAAGCTACTATTTTTTAGTGTTTAGGGTTTAGGGTTAAGTTGGGGGATGGTAGTGTTTCAACTTTTCGGCGTCCGCGGTAAACCCTAAATCCCCATTCCCTAAGGGTCCAAGTACCTAATATTCATATACTTGCCCAAAACCTGTATAATAAATATTATTGCCCAAAACCCAAGTACCTATTCGTTGGCTACTTGGACCCTCTGGGATATATTCTATCTGCTGAAGGGGGACTATACCCTACAAGCTAAACCCTAAACCCTATCCCGTATTCTACATACTTTTGGGGTAACCCCTAAACCCTGAACCCTAAAACCTTAACCCTAAACCCCTAAACCCCAAACCCTAAACCTTAAATCCCCATTCAGGTACTTGTCTGGAGCAGCTGCAACTCGCGCGTTGCCCCAAGATCCCGGCAGATGCTTGGCGGCTCGTGGAGACAGCAGATTGGTCCAGGCGGTTAATTAGGGTTTAGGGTTGAGGATTTACGGTTATTTAGGGTTTAGGGTTTAGGATTTAGGGTTTAGGGTTTAGGGTGAATTTCGTGAGCCGAGGGCTAGGGGGACTAGATAGGGTTGAGGCTGAAAGGGTTCAGGGTTTATAGTTTACAGGGTTGAGGGTGTAGGGTTTTTGGGGTTTAGGAGTTTCGGGTGTGGGGTTTAGGGTGTAGGGTTAAGTGTTAAGGCAAACGCTTGCAATGATGAAGTCCGACTACCGTGTGACACAACCACAAGGCATTGTCGTGGTTTCAGGTATCCTTTGTACAACCTCATATCTCAGCTTGTGCTTTCACCTGCTTCATGAAGGTCCCATACTGCACGCGAATGTTGGGTTCCCTGGTGCATAATCTTTACATGTCTCTCTTTTGCCGCCACAAGATTTCCGTATATGGGGCGCTGCGCCTGGACAGCCTCTTTGGGGCCGAACTCTCGAAGGTAAGCTGAGTTTGTAGCATGCCTGAGTGGGCCGTTGGGGTGGTTGGGGCGGTCAGGGTGCTGTGCATCTGGAGAGCCTTGTTGGGGCCGTGCTATTTAAGTAAAACTTATTTGGTAGCATGAAGGTTTGGGTCGTGAGGGAGGCGCGGGAGGTCAGGGCGCTGCATCTGGACAGCTTGTTGGGGACTTATACTCATGCGGTGCGGTTCGTAAAAGCTGTTGGGGCGTGGGATCACTCGTGTATCTGGACAAATTCACTAGGTCACTGATATCTTGATACGCCCATAAAACAAACTTCGACCCCAAACCCGAAGAGACTGAATTAAACATTAAGCTCACGAGTTCTAGCCAGGATCGGGGCCCTTTGCCTTTACGATTGTCATCCCTACTTGGGCCTAAGCCTGAACTCTGCACCTGAACTCTAAACTATGGGCTTTGTGGGGCCCTGTCGGCCCACTTGCAACTTCTTTTGCAGCCTCAGGATTCAAAGATCATCCCCTTAGTTAAAGCCTTCAGCCGGACCCGCTTGAAATTTCAACCTACCAGAACCTCCCTTGAACGTAGGGCCCCTACGCGCACTATGTGTGTGTGTTTCTTTCTCCTACTACCGAAAAAGTTCTAGCTCTAGTTGATTTTGACCCTAAACCCCGATTTTGCCGCGGGTGCCAGTGTAAATCATCAGATGTGAGCGCCACTGGTGAGAAGAGACCCCCCGTCCCCACAAGGTTCCGTTTGCATGCAGCTTTGCCAGACTTAAAACCTTTACCTTCGATTCGAATTAAACGCTGAATAACGTGAATCCTGATCCCTAAACTCTTTTTGCCCAAAGCCTTGAACTTGATCACGAGTGAAAGCAGCTGGGAAGCCAATGGGTTAAGAAACGACTTGCAGTGTTGTGCACTAGTTAAGCCCAGGTCCTAACGCCCTCCAAAGCCCTACACCCTGAAGGCCCCAAAGCAGCAAAACTCTGTTAACCCCTAAGCCCTCTCCCAAAACCCAGAGCCCCAAAACCCGGCCTTCGCAGGAGCTTGAAATTCAGGCCCGCCTTATAGACCCGTAGAACCTGTGATACGGACCCCGAACAGGAACCTTGAACCCCAAACCCTCTAAGCTATAAGCTCCCATGAACATATGCCAGAACCTGAATCCTTAAACCCAAAACCCTAAACCTGCAGTCCTCAACCTTCAACCCTAAACCCTTGGCAGGCTACGAAAGCTCCTGATCCTGGGTTGCTTCAACGACCGCTCGCCTCCTGAGACTTTGAAGGCCCCCAGGGGGTGGGGGTTTCCCAAAATTAGGGGTACCCTTTAGGGTTTAGGGTTTAGGGACTTTTGGGGGTCCCCTATAATAAGGACTATAGCATTTTGGGGTCTATATTGGGGTGCAGGGACAGTGATATGGCTTATAGTCTGATCTCGTTAGAGGGCGATACAAGGGAGTATTATCATATAAAGGGATCCTACAATGGCGCTTCTTCCGTAGGATGCTAGGAGTTTAGACTATAGCTCGCATGGGTTCAGGGTTTGGGGGTTTATTGTTGTATAGCGGGTGTGCTAAAGAGGTACGGGCCCCTAGAACGTTTTAGGGTTCAGGTTTTTTGGGTTTGGGGCTTGGGTTTAGGGCTTAAGGTTTTCTGTTGGCTGGGGATTTAGGGCTTAGTTTTTTTGACTGGGGCCTAGCGGCCGGCCTTTGTCGGAAGAGCAACTTTGGGTCACTCTGGGCACCCTGATAGCGTTGAAGAGCAATCTAAGAGCACCGCCCTGTGTGATTCGAGAAGTGATAATACCCTCCAGAGTATAAGAATGCAACCACTCCAGGTGATTTTGCGCGCTGTTTGTGCATTCCAGAGCCACGAAAACAAAACTCGTGCAGGAACCGGCCGGGTGCGCTGGGTGCGTCCAGCAACCAGTTCCCTCCCACCCCGGACCTCGTCTTCAAGCAATGTTTTGCGCAAAAAGGCAAGCAAAGCACATGATGGACATCCCGGTCAGACCGCACCGTCATATGAGAACTACAGGGTCAAATGCTGTTTTGAGGAGATTTCCGGGTGGGGAGGTACCGGGCGGGTACCCTTACATATTGCTTACACAAGACTCAATAGGGGAGACGAGAAGGTATGGAGGGCCTAGCTGTGTGAGGCTTACAGGGGGAGAGCTACCCACCTGAAAGTCGGAAACCAGACTGCTGCTATCTCAAAGATCCTACTTTGAGGATGACACTGGTTTAGGGCCCAGTACCCGAAACCCTAAACTCGAATTACGTAAACATTCGGTTTGTTGAGGCTTCTAATGCTAGAGCCTGTTAAGGTCATGTAATATAAGGGGTGTTTTATGGTCTTATTTCTCACATGAGCCCTTGGCTAGGGGTTCTGATCATGACTCATGTGAGTAGTAGACCATAAGCCTTAAACCACGCTTTAGATAGAGCAAGTATATGTTTCCCTTTTGAAGCGGGAGCACGCCAAATAAAGAAATCTGTTGGCGCTGGCTTCAGGTAAGCCCGAACCCCAAAGCCTCGAATCCTGAACTAAACGGCATCAACATGATCATTCTTGCCCTGATCCCTAAACCCTAAACCCAAGTCCTAAGCCCTAAACACCCAATCCCCTAGGCCCCGACTCTAATCCCTGAACTCTAAAGCCCCTAGACTCAACCCAAAAACATTAAAGCTCTACATATGAGCTTCCTCCATCATGCCCAGAAACCTCAAATGACTATATCACCGGGTGGAGAGCAAAACCCCAAAACCTCAAAGCCCAAATAGAACGAAACCCCTAAACTCCAAACCTCAAGAAGTGAACCCCCAAAACCCTAAACTTTACCCTAAGGGAGAGTGGGGGAGTGGATCCCTATATGGTCCCTATACCCCTAAAATGGTCCCCCTTATAAACCCTAAAGCCCTAAACCCCAAGCCCCCCAAACTGAAGCTTCGAACCTTAAACCCCACTTGAGTAGTATTTTATTTGGGGATACTATGGTACCCAATATAGAGTAGGATTATATCCTCCTTTTGGGGTATAGTATTTCATATAAGGAATACAATCGTACTAGGTTCAACCACCAAAAAACACTACTCAAGTCTCTAAACCCTAAACCCTATATAGTAGTTTCCATTTTCTTTTCCATTATCCCTATATAACCCCAATATACCCCTATAATATAACCCCAAAATAAAACACTACTCACTTCAGCTCGTGGAGGCCGCAGAAGTTCTCTTCAAGGTCCTTCTTCGCGCGGAGCAGCTCGAGGAGCTGTGTTTGAGGCCACCCTGGGTTTCGGTTTGGGGGCTTTGGATTTAGGGTTTAGGTTTGAGGGCTTAGGATATAGGTCTGGGGGCTTTGGGTTTAGGGTTTATTCTTGCGCGGTTGCGATTTAAGTTTGCGGATTGGAGTTTAGGGTTTAGGTTCGGGGGCTTCAGGTTTAGGGTTTTGTTCGGGGGTTTTGGGTTTAGGCTTGGGGTCTTAGCATTTAGACGGTTCCAGGTGATTGTTTGGGGGGCTTAGTGTTTAGGCTTGGGGGCTTAGGGGTTCAAATTGGGATTGTTGTGCGGGGGTTTAGGGTTTAAGGTTTAGGATTGGGGGCTTCGGATTTAGGGCTTTTGGTTGGAGTTTTACGGTTTAGGTTTGGGGCTTGAAGGTTTAGGTCTGGGGGCTTAGGGTTGAAAGTTTAAGGTTGGGGGGTTTAGGGTGGTGCGAATCCAGAGTCAGAACCCCGAATCTGATTTGGCGCACAGATCTCTGTAAGCTGAAGCAGCTCATGTGCGGAGGGCGTTGGTTGAAGCCCAGTTGAGCCAGGGTCCAAGGTGGTTCTATGGCTGGGAGGGGTCTAGGGGCCTACAGGAGGAATAGTCTAAACTCCGAGTATTCGCCTTAATAACTCTTATAGTAGTCATCCCCTGTATATCCCCCTTTAAACTTTAAGGAGTTTAGACAATAGCTCGCAGGAAGTCTAAGGGCCTGCATGAATTATGTTTTTTTAACGGTTTACAGCTCGAGGGTGTTGGGCTGGGAGGTCCAACAGCCGTCCAAGCGCAGATTTCCGCAGCGCCAGATCACGAGCAGAGCCGACCCACGGAGCCTCGTCAAAAACAGTGCGCACGAAGCAGTCCAGGCGCAGGAGCGAGTCAGTGCGAGGCTCGGCGTGCACCACTGCACATGCACCCAACGAAGAGGGGAGCGATTCCGCCAGTGCCGCAGAGGCTGCGGCATCTTGAGAGACTCCAAGTACTGCGCTCGCAAACTTCCATTGATAACAGTTTTTTTTTCTCGGATGCAAGGCGGGCCCTCCTGGGCTAACGGTGACCCCATGGGTACAATACAGAGCACGGCACATTACATGCTACAAAAGGGTTCAGAGGTTGATATCCATGGGGGGGGGAGGTGAGGAAGGAATCACGCAATTGGCTTGCGGATGGGGGTGGAGGGTGTCAAATGGGGGAACCGTGGAACCCTAAACTTTAAACCCCCAAATCCCGAGGGTCCGGGGCTTGGGGTTTACCTGGGACCCCAAACAACTGTTTGTAAACAGTGGCTCCCAAACAACCAATCCTTCTAGATTAGGATTCAGATAGCATTTAGAGCTTCCGGAGGGTTGCGATGGTTAGGGGTCCCCAGTGTTGGGTGGTCGTACAAATCGAGAGATTGCTTGCTATTGGGGAAGTAGGGGGTGAGGGGGCTTGTGGTTCAAGAGAGGGCTACGTAACTAGACCCCCAAAGTATTCAGACTGATGGCCCTTATCCCCGCAGGTGCTTTGATGGAGCTATGCCCGATACCATAAATGCTCTACCGTAAACCTGTGTACAAACCCTAACCTGCCTTGGCACAGAACCCGGCGCCTGCAACCCCTTCGGAAGCCCAAATGCCCCAGGTGCCCCAAGTTTCTTCACTGTCCTCGTACAGATGAGCCCAAGAATGTCTAAGCTGGTGGTTTTTAGGATATAAGGTTTAGGATTTAAGGTTTAGGGTTCAGGGGTAATAAGGGTTTAGGATCCTACGCGCCCTCAACACCTCAGTCAAAGCCTTAACCCCCCGAATCCCATTAATCCCACAGTAGACCCTGCCAGGGGCTCGGAAGACGTGCCGCTACCGTGAGTGGAACACATTTTCCGTTTTCGCAGGGGGTGGGGTGGTTCAGGGCTTAGGGGTTTAGGGGGACAGGTGATCGTGCTTCCGGGTTTGAACCGGGTTTGGTGTGTATCCGAGGTCCCAGGAGAAAACAACAACGTAAGGTTTAGGGGCCTCAGTGTTTTGCCATTGTAAGTTGCTCTACGAATCAGCTAAAAATATACCACCCTGAGGGCATAAACCTGAAACCTAATGTACCGAAGACCCCAAACCCACGAGAAAAGTGCTCCCGACCATGGTTCCAGGAACAGGTGGGTCCTCTTGCCCAAGCAAAGGAGCTGCAGGTCCAATTTGTTGGAACTAGACTTTAGGGCTTAGTAAGGGGTTCAGAAATTAGGGTTTTGGATTCAGGGCTTAGGGTTGAGGATTCAGGTTTACGGCGTAGGCTTCGGGCCGAGATCCTGGACCTGAAAAAATCCAAAATACCAAGCCACTGAGGCATGTTTGCTAAGCCGATTCAAACCTGTAGGCCCCTGTTTGCTTTGGAACCTTGAGCCATAAACCCTAAGCTCCTTGACATCAGAAACCCCTTAAACTCAAGGCTACATTCCCCTATGAGCTTTATACCTCCCCAAGCCTCAGTCCGCAAAGTTTAGACCCCTTCTAAACCCTCTAAACCCTTGAACCCTGAACCTTTGTCCTTGAGCTTCAAACCCCCTACACCTAGACCCTAGAACCCTACACGTTCGAACCCCAAACCCTAAAATCCGAATTCTCAAGCCCTAAGGCTTATAGTTCCCCTTAAGTAGATAGAATATGGGGTATATGGAGATATTATTACAATATACCCAAAGCCATATTCTATCTACTTAAGGGGAACTATAAACGGCAGTAACGGCAGCTCAGGTGCCCCCAGAGATTTGGTCAAGCCTTGCGGCCGCCTCCTGGCCAAACCTGCGGAAGGCAGACCTCCAGAGCTGCTTCAAAAGGCGCCAGAAGGAGGTTTAGGGTCTAGGGTTTGGGGTTGAGGGTTTAGGTTTAGGAGGGTTTAGGACTGAGGGTTTAGAGTTTGAGGTTTAGGGTTTAGGGGTGTGTAGGGT